>CM038669.1:422632306-422859104 GCA_021605145.1 Aegilops bicornis | reverse complement strand
TATCTGCTACTTTGTGCTGCGGTAGTTGAACCCATTCCTCTGCATGACCTGTCATTGCCACAGTAAATAGTTGAAACCCACTAGCATGTGTAGGAGTTGATTGAGCCATGTTCTGCTCCTACCATGCTATGCCTGCTATTGCTTAGAGTTGTGTCAGTCTGGTTCATTGGGAATGAATTGGAGTGTTACGATATGTTCTGATGCTGAGAGTGAAGTGTGTGAACACGATTTGGTAAAGGTAGCGGTGAGAGGCCATGTAGGAGTAAATGGTGGGTTGTCTCACTGGAACCGTCCTTAAGCACTAAGTTCTATGTATGTCGTCCAATGACTCGATACTACCATACATTGGGCTCCGGGCGCTCCAAGCTCTCTCGACTTATTAACCAACTTGATCTCTGTCCAGGAGTCGCAACTAGTTTCTGGTGTTTGTAGGTATTGCTATTTTTCTACCGAGTGGCACCCGACATGGTGGGCTTGGGACAGATTAGGCACAGGTGGCACGGTGTACCAAGTGGCACCCGGATGGTGGGCTTGGGAACCCTGCTCACATTGTTTGGGGCCGTGAGCGACACCCCGGCTGGATCTCCTTGCGGATGGAACCCGAATAGGCGATAAACCTGGACTAGAGTCTTGTGTGGTTAGTCAGGTCGTGGCCGACACCCTCTCCAGGCTTCCGCTTGAAGGTTGCCGAGATACATGACGTGTATATGGCGGTAAGTGGCGAGAGCGTGTGTGAAGAAGTACACCCCTGCAGGGTTTCCATGATCTATTCGAATAGCCGTGTCCTCGGTTATGGACTTCTTGGATGCTTACGTGGTACATAGACAACTTGAAGTGGATACGCTAAAATGCTCAAGACAAGTGTGAGTGCTATGGATGGCCTTCTCGTATGGAGACGGGATGAATCCATAGTAGTGTATTGTGTGGTGACTAGTGGACCTGCATGCGCCATATCACCTCAAAGAAGTTCTCGTAGTCGTAGAACAGGATAGCCACAGAGTCAAAGCTGGCTTGCTGCAACTAAACCCCACATTACCCTATTGATACAAATGCATGTATAATATGAAATGATGTAAGTCTTGCTGAGTACCTTTGTACTCACGTTGCTTTATTTATGTTTTTGCAATGGAGATTTCGGTCTTACTAGTAGTTCCGCTTGGACTTCGACGAGTAGCTTGTTACCTCAGCTACGATCTTGTACCCTTGGGAGGGTCTTGTAGATAGTCAGGCTTCTCAGCCTTTTTCTTTTGTAGTTGTATGTACTCAGACATGTAATGCTTCCGCTTGTTGCTTGTATGCTCTGAATGATGGGTCATGTGACCCCTGTTTGTATTAAATGCTATGTGGCTCTTCTGAGCCTTTACCTATATGAGTTTGCGTTATGTTGTGATGCCATGTTGTACAGCACATACTTGCATGTTATGCGTACGTGTAACTTGTATTGCTATGTGTGGGATCCGACAATCTAGTTGTTTATCCTTGGCAGCCTCTCATATGGGGAAATGTAGTCTAGTGCTTCCTGAGCGATGGTAGTCCGCTACAGCACGGTTCACCGGAGTCCTGCTAGCCCAGCACTACTGCTCTGGACACTTGACTGGCCGGCATGTGTTTCACTTCTGCCTTATGTCCGTTCCTTCGGGAAATGTCACGCGGTGATATCCGGAGTCCCGCTTAGCTCATACAGCCCGGGTTCCTGAGTCCTCATAGCCCAAGATTACAACCCGGATTCGCACGCTGCTGACCGACATGCTCGATGTGATTCATGTATGCCTGTCCCCATGGGTTAGTGCCGCTTTGGGTTCACGACTAGCCATGTCGGCCCGGGTTCTCTGTCATACACTTGGTACACCGTGCCACTGTGCCTAGTCTATCCCAAGCCCACCTGTACCGGGTGCCACTTGGTAGACTACTAACACTACCTACAAACACCAGAAACTAGCTGCAACTCGTGGACAGAGATCGAGTTGATTAATAAGCCGAGAGTGCTTGGAGCGCCCGGAGCCCAATGTGTGGTAGTAACTGTTCATGGATCACAAACACAGAACTTAGTTCCTGAGGACGGCTGCAATGAGACAACCCACCATGTACTCCTACATGGCCTCTCACCGCTACCTTTACCAAATCGTGTTCACACACTTAGCTCACACACAAGAGGACATGTTCACCACTTTCCAATTCATTCCCGATGAATCAGACCGACACAACTCTAAGCAATAGCAGTGCATGACAAACAAGCATGAATGAGTAGGCACATCAGGCTCAAACAACTCCTACTCATGCTAGTGGGTTTCATCTAATTCTTGTGGAATGACAGGTCATGCCGAGGATAAAGGGGTTCAGCTACATGAGCAAGTAACACATGAGTCGTTGTTGTCCTAATGCAGTAAAATAGAGCAGGAGCGAGAGAGTGGGATTGTATCGGAATGAACAAGTGGGTTTTGCTTGCCTGGCACTTCTGAAGATATTATAGTTCTTCATCGGTGTCATCGAACTCATCGCTTGCACGCCGCTCATCGAGAGGGAACAAATACCGGCAAACAAAGAGGAACACAATCAATGCAATGCAACAAATATGATGCATGATAATGTCATGGCAATATGCTATTGATTGAGCTAATGCAACAAGCAACCATATTAAATGAAGTTGGTTTGAACCAAGGGTTCAAATTCAAACTCCATATGTGAAATTCAAATGCCATTTAATTGATTTGACCTGATCAGAAGGTATAAGTTGATCTAACATGCATGAAAGTGGTACAAATGGATTTGGATTTTTCTGATCATTTTTCATATATAAATTATTTCATTTGGAGCTACGGTTGAATTACTATGAATTTTAGAAGTTTAGGACATTTTCTGGAATTTCCTGAATAAACTTAAATCTAGAAAATGCTTTATTGCGTCAGGGTGACGTCACTGTGATGTCAGCAGGTCAGTGAAGCCGGGTCCAGGTCAAACCTGACCAGTCAACTAACTAAGTTAATTAGCCCTAACTAACTGGGCAGGGCCCACTAGGCAAAGGATCGTAATAATTAACCCAACTAGTTAGCTAGTGCTAACTAGAGTAATTAGTCGTGCAGGCCCGCTAGTCGCTGAGAGAGAGGGGAAGTTAAACCGGCAAGGGGGGTCAACCCACGCCGTCAATGGGTCACGGTCGCCGGCGTTTAGCCGCCGCCAGTCTAGACGCGGCGAGGGTTTTAAACGAGCCACATGGCATCAAGCTTCGCCGTGGTTTGTTGCGTTCGAACGCGCGCAGTGGCGCGCATCTAGTGGTGGCGGTGGTAGGTGCTGGGGTGGCCGGAAAAGTGGCTGGCGACGAGGTTTGGCGGCGGCAGCAGCTCGGGCAATCTTGGGGTGGCGCTACAGAGCACTGGAGGAGGCGATGTGGGTGTCTACGGGCTCATGAGATCGTGCTGAGCATGACGGTGGGAGCGGGCACGAGCTGCGGTGGCTCTGGACACGGCTACCCATGGCCGGCGGCGAGAAGTTCTCGGCCGCGGTGGGGAACGACACTAGGGGACGAGCACGAGCTAGAGAGAAGAGGGGAGAGGAAGAGGGGCTCACGGCGAGTGCGGAGGTGGCCTCGGCGTGCTCGGGGAGGGGCTGGTGACGACGGGAGGTCGCCGGCGATCTCGGTGGCTCGAGGAGGAAAAAGACGTCGGGAACGGTGCTCCGGGGCTCTTCTGGTCACGTGAGACGACGAGGAGGACGAGGGCGGAACGGCGGAGCTCGAGGGCGTGTCGGAGAGGCGTGGGGATGGCTGTCACATGAAGCGCTTGGTCGGCGGCGACGGCAAGGCCGGATGAGCTCAAGGGAGAGAGCCAGGGAGGGGAGAGGGTGCAGCGAGTGAGGGAGAGGAGCGAGGGAACACGGGGCGTCGTCGTGGCGTCGCCAGGAGGGGCCAGGGAAGCAGGAGGTGGCCAGGGCAGCGTCGGCGCTCGCCACGCACCTGGTTGTCCTCCTGGCAGAAGGAGGAAGACGACAGGGAGCCAGGCGGTGGTGGACTGGGCCGAAACAGGAGCTGGGCCGGTTGGGCTGGGATGTAAGGTTTCATCCTTTCCTGTTCTTTTTAATTCTGCTCGGTTTTCTAGTTTTTGCTATTTGTTTTGATTTAGTAATAATACCAAACCATTTCATAAAATCCTTGGAACAGCTTATGGGTGCTTTCTCAATTATTTCGTGGACCCTTAACAATTTCCAACATTTTTGGAGCATCTAAAATATATATAGCATTTAAAGGCCCCAATTCAAATACAATATGAGTTAATTTAAAAATCCAGAGTGGCCTAAAAATAAGTGCATTATTTTTTGGCAGAGGTTTTCACCTTCATCAAAAATAATGAATTTTTCTAAAGGGCATTACGGGTTCATTGAAAATATTTTTATTTTGATCCTAAATGCATTTCATTTAGTGCTAGGGTTTGTCATCCCCATTTCAAATTCCATGAAAATTAAACATGATGCATGGATGCATTGCCACTAGTTACAAGCAAGCTCTAGGGCTGTGACAACTCACCCCCACTAAACAAGAATCTCGTCCCGAGATTCAAGATGTGAGGTAAGAAGACAGAGGGGACACAAGCTAGCACAAACTTCACGATCCAGATGTCTTTCTCGAGGATGTTGATTCATTGCATCATCTTGATCTCGACGTCTTGCTTTGAGAACTTCATCCAACACGATTTATTTACGTAAAGAAACTCCACAGGAATTGATCTCCTCGAAGGTCAAGCACTCATAATCAACTCATGGAGTGAAACGTTGAAACATCTCTTGAGTTGGGACACAAAACATACATCAAGATGGATGGAAAGTAACGGATGGTGAAGTTCGATTCGGTAGGCAACTATTCCACGCTTAAGAAGATGGCGGATGGTTCAAGTAGCGAGGAGATAATTACCACGATACTATTACGGGGAACCCTAGAGGAGGTGACTCGTAGGATTATTCCCTGAAGTGGCAGAAAGAATTACTTTTGATTCAGAGATCATTGAAACTCTTATACCAACCTAAGGCAAATCCATAAACGATCGTTTGAAGGAGTTCGGAAGAACGACACACCCGGGCTAGAATGGATGATATGGACTACCTTGTCGAAGACAACGAAATGGATGATTTCTGCTTATCATCGGAGGTGGAGGGGACCCATGGTAGACTGACACAATGACGGGTGCAAGCTGGGAGCAAAATGCAAATATCGAATGACCCAACCATCATATCTGCACGAGATTCAGATCTGGTTGGTAGCAGGATATTTCAGACAAGATGCTCGAGAATAAAGTTTGCAACACAAACCGACGAGATAACGTTGCGAGACTCTCAGGAGATGAACTACGATAGCAAGCTCCAATACATGAGCTGGTTCTGCTAAACATGTGTGAACACGCTGGCCTAGACAAACATGACCACATGGTAGTCTTATGATAAAACACTACCGAGTTCAGGTGGGGAACCATCATCGTGGATAACGAAGTCCTTGCATAATTCATATGATTAGCTCTTATGAAGAAACTTCTTCTCCTTGAACAAATCAGTTAGTGGCTTGGTGTGCTAGGGAATTCATATGGAATGAAGATGATCAGTCTATCAGACCATAGAATACTTCACACATGCATGACTGACTTGGTATGATTCCAGAGGAAGCAAAAACAACTTTCTCGGATCCACGGCGACAACTTACATCAAATGCATGTGAATTAGAGGAAGTCACTTCTTTCATCCAAACATAGGCTTCATGAACGAAACACGAAGGTAATGCTTACAAAGTTTCCAACACTAGGTTAATGTTCAACATGAATCATGGGGGAGGGACAAGATGTCTTTGGTGGGCTAAACGGCAACTCATCGGAATTTCCATATCACTGGACTTCCACCATCATGTGAGCACGGTAATAGCATTGGTCAGACCAAAGGATGTAATGGTGTATGCTCGAGGAATCAACCACGAGTAAGACAACATTACGAACATCGTTGGTTCTGATTTGACTTGACAACAGCCCATACTCAAGTCAAAGTTCTGACAAGGCAATAGATCCAACAACTGATCACGAGGACCAATCAATGGAGATATCATCTTTCTTCAACACACACACCTACAGAAGATATCCCTTAGAGATGAACTAAGTTAAGCAAAGCTTTATCTTCCAACTCTCCAAGTTGTTTTCTAGCTCAACCAACTAGTTCAGGGATATCCAACACAGAGTCTTGGAGAATGGGTGGTTTAGAGGAAAACCAATATGATCACGAACTCAACATAGCGGTCAGGTGACAACCTGGTAGCACTTCCAAGAAGATATTTGGAAAGTCACGAACCACCGATATATTACTAAGCTCGAGAACAACCTTGCTTTTCAGGGCAAGACGATATGATCAAAGAGTAGGGGATTGACACAATCCTAACTCATTGATCGAAGGGTGCACCAGGAAAAACGGACTAGGTAGCACGATCAATCTTAGGATGATGATTCAATAACCAACACACTAAGAATGAAATTATTGTCCATTTACTACCAAGCAACGAGGTTGCTAGGAGTATGGATTTCACACATCACAATTCATTTGTCAGTATTCCGGTTGCAACAACACGGGACCGAGGAATGAACGATGATGGCGAGAGTATCACTGCATCAAGAATTCATAAGAGGTGGTGCAATTCTCATGACACTCTAGACATAAAGATGGTAACACTCCAAGGTAGAACAGACAAAAGCTGGATTGGCATTTTAATCTGTGGAATACAACTGCTTGACCCAATCCTAGATATGGACGGGGTACTGGAGTTTGTTTCTCCTAGTCATTCTGGATAGAATGGCTTGACGGACCACAAGAAAAAAAATGGCATCGATGAGGACGAGAGCACGACTACTCCTGACTATCAACTGATAGACGGGGATCGGAATACAACTAAGGGGAACAACTCGAGGAACATATAACTTTTTGAGTTGCGGAGGCATGGATTAGTATATCGAGGAAAGCTCAACATTTCTCCCGGATAACCCATGCAGACAAGGTAGAACTGGCAGAGTCACAATTATGAATGGAGAACTCGTCAAGAGCACCCTGGTTGTGATCTTTTAATTCAAAGACTTCTGCCTTATTGGTTCATGGTATTCGAAAGAAAGAAATACCACGGACCTCGAGGACTAATGCAAAAGTTACTAATATCCTAAAGGAACTAGCAAATACTAACAACATGAAGTAGGGTGAATCTCGGGTTCAAGAACCCAGGAATAGAATGCCTACTATCTAACAACATCACGGGACGCTTTCAAGAATAATGGCCGTAATCATCACACTGGGGATACAAAAGCATTGCTAAATTGCTAGGTGACTTCCTAAACACCTAGGGTCATAATAGTAGCTCCAACATCTACGCCGAGGCAACAAAGTACCTCAACTTACCGATTAGTGTGCTTATTCTGACCAAAAAGGACGTCGGGAACGGAAGGAAAGGATTTGCAAATGCATCAGACTATTTAGAGAACTGGGATGACTCGGACAACATAACGACTGTAAATGCTCAAAAAGATTTGAGACATCATGCAAAATGGTGGCCTAGCCACTCAACAACATCATAACAAGATTCTGAGATCAACAGTTAACATACAGAAATAGTAGGAACTGTACTGGGGCGTAAAACCAACAATCTTAAAAGTCCATGGATTAGTAACACGTCATCCTAATAGATAGATGAGAAGGCCTAGTTCTTAATCCCCGTAGAAAAGAAGAGGTTGACTCAGATCAGAAGGGCATAAGGTAAAGGAGTAGAAAGAGCCTTACGTTCCCTTCCACAATCAATTCCCTTATATAACTAAAGCATTTCTAGACTCAACTTCGACCAGTTTGGCTTGGTAATCCTACAGCAACAAAGGCTCGATACCAAAGCTGTCAGGACCCCGATTCCAAGTCACATCGATCTAGCCAAGAACACCTCATATCACTTTGCGGCCTCACGCACGGTTTTCCCACGGTGTCGCCTTACCATGGCCCGGACCGCTTATGCGCTTTTGGCTCACGTATATGATAGTGACGCTAGCATCCATATGACGAAGAACCCGGGCCGACATGGCTAGTCGTGAACCCAAAGCGGCACTAACCCATGGGGACAGTATACATGAATCACATCGAGCATGTCGGTCATCAACGTATGAATCCGGGCTGTAAGCACTGGCTAACAGGACTCCGTAACCGGCCGTAGCAGGCTAGGCAGACTCAATGTCACCGCGTGACATTTCCCGAAGGACGTATATAGGAACGGCAGTGAAACACATGTCGGCGATCAAGTGTCCAGAGCAAGAGTGCTGGGCTAGCAGGTGACGCCGTGAACCGGTCAGAAAGGCATAACTATCGCCAGAAGCACTAGACTACATTTCCCCATATGAGAGGCTACCAAGGATAAACAACTAGATTGTCGGATCCCACACATACCAAGCATTTCAAACATACACACAATATGCTCAATATGTGTAAATACAACATGGCATCACAACATAACTCTACGACTCAAATATTTATTCATTAGGCTCCGAGGAGCGAGATATTACAAACATGGGTCTCATGACCCAACACTCAGAGCATACAAGTCAAAGCACAAGCGGAAGCTTAACATTTCTGAGTACGTACATCTACAAATGAAAAAGGCCGAGAAGCCGACTATCTACCAGATCTCCGCCGAGGGCACAAGATCGTAATGAGGTATCAAGCTAAACATCAAGTCCACACGGAACTACTAGCGAGACCGACGCCTCTCCGCAAAACATAAAATAAGCAAACGTGAGTACAAACGCATTACTCAAAGAAGACTTACATCGTAACTATCTACATATGCATCATTATCAACAAAGGGGTGGTGGAGTTTGACCGCAAAGAAGCCAGCTTTGACTCAAGTGGCTATCTGAACTAATCGCAAGTAACTCTTTTGAGGTGATGCACACGAGTCCACATATTCACCATATCAATACTCCACTATAGATCCGCTCCCGTCTCCCTACGAGAACGCCATCCATAGCACTCACGCTTATCTTGCGAGTTTTAGAATATCCACTTTCACTTGTCTATGAACTATGCAAGGGGTCCAAGTTTCCATATCCGAGGAATCCGGCTATTCGAATAGATAATGATAACCCTGCAGGGGTGTACTTCTTCATGCACACTCTCACCACTTATCGCCTCAGACACGTCATGTACCTCGGCAACCTTCAAGCGGAAGCCGGGCGAGGGAGTCGGCCACGACCTGACTAACCACACAAGTCTCTCGTCCAGGTTTATCGCCTATTCGGGTTCCATCCGCAAGGAGATTCAGCCGGGGTGTCGCTCACGGCCCCAAACGATGTGACAAGGGTTCCCAAGCCCACCAACCGGGTGCCACTTGGTACACCGTGCCACTGTGCCTAGTCTGTCCCAAGCCCAACTGTACCGGGTGCCACTTGGTAGACTACTAACACTACCTACAAACACCAGAAACTTGTTGCAACTCCTGGACAGAGATCGAGTTGATTAATAAGCCGAGAGGGCTTAGAGCCCCCGGAGCCCAATGTGTGGTAGTAACTGTTCATGGATCACAAACACGTAACTTCAGTTCCTCGAGGACAGCTGCAATGAGACAACCCACCATGTACTCCTACATGGCCTCTCACCGCTACCTTTACCAAATCGTGTTCACACACTTAGCTCACACACAGTAGGACATGTTCACCACTTTCCAATTCATTCCCGATGAATCAGACCTGACACAACTCTCCCCAAATAAAAATACCCGGGGCTCACGTTATGGTATCAGAGCCTGACTGCCTGTAAGATTACCAAGCCAAACTGGTCGAAGTTGTGTCTAGAAATGCTTTAGTTATGTAAGGGAATTGATTGTGGATGGGAACGTAAGGCTCTTTTTACTCCTTATACCTCATGGCCTTCTGATCTGAGTCATCCTCTTCTCTTCTACGGGGATTAAGAACTAGGCTTCTCATCTATCTATCAGGATGACGTGTTACTGACCCTTAGACCTTTAAGATTGTTGGTTTTAAGCCTAGTTCAGTTTCTACTATTTATGTATGTTAACTGTTGATCTCGGAACCTTGATATGATGATATTGAGTGGTTATGACACCATTTTGCATGATGTCCCAAATCCTTTTGAGCATTTACAGCCGTTATGCTGTCCGAGTCATCCCAGGTTTCTAAACTATGTGATGCATTTGCAAATCCCTTCCTCCCGTTCCTGATGTCCTTTTGGTCAGAATAAGCACACTAACCGGTTCGTTGAGGTAATTTATTGCCTTCACATATATGTTGGAGCTATTATTACGACCCTACGTGTTTTAGGGAGTTACCTAGTAATCCAGCCATGCTTTGTGTTTCCGTGTGATGATTCTGGCCATCATTTTCGAAAGCACCCCGTGATGCCATTTAGTAGTAGGTATTCTATTCCTGGGTTCTTGAACCCGAGATTCACCCTACTTACCTCCTGTTGTTAGTATTTGCTAGTTCCTTTAGGATATTAGTAACCTTTGCATTAGTCCTCGAGGTCCGTGGTATTTCCTTCTTCCAAATGCTATGAACCGCTTATGGCAGAAGTTCCTCGCTGAACTAAAGGATCACAATCAGAGTACTCCTAAGGAGTTCTCCATTCATAATTGTGAATCTGCCAGTTCAACTTTCCTGCATGGGTTATCTGGAAGATACCTGTTGAACTTAATTCGGCATACTAACCTATGCATCCACAACTCAGAAAGTTATATGCTCCTCGAGTTGTTCCTCCTTAGTTGTATTCTGACCCCCCTGTCAATTGATAGTCAAGGTTATGCGTGCATTCGTTTATCGATGCCTATTACCCTTGTGGTCCGTCAAGCCATTCTATCCTGAATGACTTGGAGAAACAAACTCCAGTACCTCATCCATATCCAGGATTGGGTCAAAGCAGTCGTAATCCGCAGATCAAATGCAATCAAGCTTTTGACTCTGTTCTATCCTGAAGTATTACCCACTTTATGTCGGGAACTTCATGAGAATTGCACCTTCTCTTATGAATTCTTGACGCAGTGATACTTCTCGCCATCATTATCCATTCCTCGGTCCCGAGTTGTTGTAACCGGAATGCCGACAAGTGTACTGTGATGTGTGAAATCAATACTCCTATCAACGAGTTGCTTGGTAGTTAAAGGATAATAATTTCATTCTTAGCGTGTTGGTTCTTGAATCATCATTCTAAGATAGATTGTGCTACCTAGTCCTTATTTCTGGTGCACTCTTCGATCAATGAGTTAGGATTGTGTCAATCCCTCACTATTTTGATCATATCATCTTGCTATGTAAAACAAGATTGTTCTCGAGCTTAGTAACATATTGGTGGTTCGTGATTTTCCGAATATCTTCTCGGAAGTATTACCAGGTTGACCCTCGATCGCTATGTTGAGCTCGTGAACAAGTTGGTTTCTTGTGAACCACCCTTTCTCCAGGAATCTGTGTTGGATACCCTGAGCTAGTTGGTTGAGCTAAACTAAAACTTGGAGAGTTGGAAGATAAAAGCTTAATCCACTTAGTTCATCACTATGGGATATCCTTGTGTGTGTGTGTTGAAGAAAGATGATATCTTCGTTGATTGATCCTCGTGATCAGCTGTTGAATCTATTGTCTTGTCCAAACCTTGATTTGAGTGTGGGCTATCGTCAAATCAAGTTAGAACCAACGATATTCGTAATGTTGTCTTACTCGTGGTTGATCCCTTGAGCATACCCCATTACATCTTTTGGTCTGACCAATGCTATCAATTGTGTTCACATGATGGCGGAAGTCCATTGATATGGAAATTCCGATGAGTTGTTGTTCAGCCCATCAGCAGCATTTTGTCTCCCCCATGATTCATGTTGAACATCAACCTAGTGTTGGAAACTTTGTAAGCAATGCCTTCGTGTTCCGTTCATGAAGCTTATGCTTGGATGGAAGAAGTGACTTCCTCTAATTCACGTGCATTAGGGCAAGTTGCCGCCATGAATTTGAGAAAGGTTTGTCTTGTTTCCCTTGGAATCATCCCAAGTCACCATGCATATGTGCTAAGTATTCTGTAGTCCGGAGACTTGCAACCTTCATTCTATATGTATTCCTAGCACACCAAGCCACCGATTGACTTGTTCAAGGAAAAAGAAGTCTATGCTTGGGATCTAATCCATGGACTTGCGTAAAGACTTTGATATCCTCGATGATGGTTCCCCACCTGAACTCGGTAGTGTTTGATGATAAGACTACTATGTGGTCATTCTTGTCTTGGACAACTTGTTCACATGTTAGTAGCAGAACCAGCTCATGTTTTGGAGCTTGCTATCGTAGTTCACTCCCCGAGAATCTCGCAACGTCATCTCGTTGATTTGTGTTGCAAACCTTCATTTTTCTTTCTAGACTTGATGAGTCTGGAATATCCTGACACCAACCAGATCTGAATCTCAGGCAGATATGATGGTTGGAGCATTCCCAACAGTTGCGTCTTGTTCCAGCTTGCACCGCTATTGTGCCAATTTCCCATGGGCTGCTCTCTGCCAGTTGTTGTTCAGGATCATCTTCAGAAGTGGTCCTACCATGGGTTCCATCCATTTCCGGTGATAAGCAAAAATCATCCATTGCGTTGTCTTCAACAAGGTAGTCCACATCATCCATTCTAGTCTGGGTATGCCATTCCGTTGCACTCCACCAAACGATCGTTTGTGATTGCCTTAGGCTGGTATAAAGAGTTTCAATGATCCTTGTATCAAAAGTAATTCTTTTTGCCACTTAAGGGAATAATTCTACGAGTCACCTTTCCTAAGGTCTCCCGTTATGGAATCATGGCAATCATCTCCTTGTTACTTTGAAACCATGCACCATTTTACTTAAGCGTGGAATGGTTGCCTACCAATTTGAACCTCCGTCATCCAACTCCACCACCCCCTTTGTTGATAATGATGCATGTGTAGTTAGTTCTGATGTAAGTCTTGCTGAGTACGTTTGTACTCACGTTTGCTTATTTTATGTTTTGCAGAGAGACGTCTGTCTCGCTAGTAGTTCCGCTTGGACTTGACGCTTAGCTTGTTACCTCAGCTACGATCTTATGCCCTCGGCAGGATCTGGTAGATAGTCAGGCTTCTCAGCCTTTTTCATTTGTAGATGTCTGTACTCAGACATGTTAAGCTTCCGCTTGTGCTTTGACTTGTATGCTCTGAGTGTTGGGTCATGAGACCCATGTTTTGTAATAGCGCGCCGGGCGAGGGAGTCGGCGACGACATGACTGCCTAACAAGTCTCTCGTCCAGGTTTATCGCCTATTCGAGTTCCATCCGCAAGGAGATCCGGCCAGGGTGTCGCTCACGGCCCCAAACGATGTGAGCAGGGTTCCCAAGCCCACCAACCGGGTGCCACTTGGTACACCGTACACTGTGCCTAGTCTCGTCCCTAAGCCCACTGCATCGGGTGCCACTTGGTAGACTACTAACACTACCTACAAACACCGTAAACTAGTTGCAACTCCCCGGACGGAGATCAAGTTGATTAATAAGTCGAGAGAGCTTGGAGCGCCTTGAGCACAATGTGTGGTAGTAACTGCTCATGGATCACAAACACGTAACTCAGTTCCTAAGGACGGCTTCAATGAGACAACCCACCATGTACTCCTACATGGCCTCTCACCGCTACCTTTTACCAAATCGTGTGCACACACTTAGCTCACACACAAGAGGACATGTTCACCACTTTCCAATTCATTCCCGATGAATCGCACTGACACAACTCTAAGCAATAGCAGGCATGACAAACAAGCATGAATGAGTAGGCACATCAGGGCTCAAACAACTCCTACTCATGCTAGTGGGTTTCATCTATTTACTGTGGCAATGACAGGTCATGCAGATGATAAAGGGGTTCAGCTACCGCAGCAAGTAACAGTTGAAACGTTGTTGTCCTAATGCAGTAAAATAGAGCAGGAGCGAGAGAGTGGGATTGTATCGGAATGAACAAGGGGGTTTTGCTTGCTCGCACTTCGAAGATTATATAGTTCTTCAATAGTGTCATCGATCTCATCATCGAAACCACGCCTATCGAGAGGGAACAACCACCGACAAACAAGAAGAAACACAATCAATGCAATGCACAAACAAATGCATGACATGTCATGTTAAGGAACTGAATTGACCTAATGCAGCAAGAAGCCAAGTTAATTGAAGTGGAATTCAAACAAGGTTAAACTCCAACTCCAAATGCTAGTTCATAAATTGCCCTAATCATGATTCATCCTATTCAGTGAGGTTAACTTGTTCAATCATGCATGATAGTGATACAGATGGATAGATTGGATTTTTCTGATCATTTTTCATATATAATTTATTTCATTTGGAGTTACGGTTGAATTTATATGAATTTTACAAGTTTTAAACATTTTCTGGAATTTCTAAGTACTTAGAATTAAACTAATTCCAGAAAATGAATTACTGCATCAGCGCTACATCATCATGACGTCAGCAATTCAACGGGGCAGCCCAGGTCAACTGACCAGTGGGTCCTGCGTGTCAGTGATTAGACTAACTAACCTAATTAAAATTAACCCTAACTAACTTGGTTAGCCGGGCGGGGCCCGCACGTCAGTGACCCAGGGGGGGTCAAATCCCGGTCAAGCGGGGCTAATCCACCGGCGGCTCGTCGCCGGTGGCAACAGGCGCGACGAAGGGCTCGTGTTCGCTCTCCCAGCGCCCAAACGAGCGGCGGAGGGCACCCGCGGGGAGCTGGAGCTCACCCGCATCCATCTGCAAGCGAGGGCTGGGGTGGCCCGAGCTCGGCGGAGGCAAGCTCGCGGCGGTGGCCGGTGTTCGGGCCAGCACGGGCACGGGGCTGCAACTCAATTTAGAGCGAACGAAGAGCACGGGTAGAGGCTACGGGGCAGCAGGAACTCAACCGGGTGCTCATAGGCGGCGTTGGCCCACCGTAACGACGACGGCGACATTCGCGGCGGCGACAAGTTTCGGCGGAGGTGGGGAACGGAGCTAGAGTATGAGCGCAAGCAGGGGAGGAGGGGGATCGGTTCGTGAGCTCACAACGGTTCCAGCGCGCGTCTCAGTGGGCTCGGGGAAGGTCGGACGACGTCGGGGCATTACCGGCGATCTCGGAGACCGGAGTTGAGGACGACGGTGGTGGCGGTGTTCCCGGGCACCCGACGTTGCGTGACTCGGTGGAGAGGACGAGGGAGTCTTCGCGGATCACAGGAGCGTGTCTAGGGCATAGGGGAGGCCGGTGGTAGCGGCGAACGGCGATGGTGGTGGTGGCTCCGTTCGGTGGCTGCGCGCAGGAGAGGCAGAGGAGGGGGAGAGAGTGCAGCGAGTGAGGGAGAGGCGAGAGGGGCTTCGAGGCGTCTCCAGATGCGGGATTGGGTTGACGGAGAGCGCGACACGGGCCAAGGTGAGGTGGTGCGGTCGGGCTGCAAGGCGTCGACACGCCGACGCCCTTCCGGGCGCAAGGAGGAGGGTGACCGGCATGGGCCAGTGGGCCGCCTGGGCCTGTAAGTGGCCTGGGGCCTCTTCTCTCTCTCTCCCTTTTAATTGTTTTTGTTTTCTAACTTTCTGTAAACTTTGTGGCTTTACTAAAAATACTAAAACAGATCCAAAAATCATAAAACTGCTCAATGCCACTGTTTGGAATATAATAAACAGCAATCATTTTAGTTTATGATTATTTGAGCATTTAAAATATTTATTAGCATTAAATGCCCAAATGCAAATACTTTATGAATTAACCCAGTGACAAAATATGTCATCAAAAATGTGCAGCACCTCTGGTTATGGTTTATAGCATTTTTCCAGAAATGATGAACATTTTCTAAAGCCATTTGGATTCACTGAAAAATATTTTTAGTTGAACCTATTTGAATTCCTTTAGTGCTAGGGTTTAGGCAATCCCCATCTCAAAATTCCTTTGAAATATAGCATGATGCATGGATGCAGATGCCACTAATTACAACCAATTATGGGGCTGTGACAACTCACCCCCACTAAACAAGAATCTCGCCCCGAGATTCAAGACGTGAGGTAAGGGGAAAAGGGGAGTCACAAAACTATCACAATCTTCATGATCCATTTGCCCTTCTCAAGATGTTGATTCATTCCATCATCTTGGTCTTGACGTCTTTGCTTTCGAGATCTTCACTCGACACGACAACAGAAAGAGGGAGAAACCCTACAGGATTTAATCCTCTTGAAGATCGAGCAACTCAAGATCAGTTCACGGAGTGAGACGTAAGAACATCTCCTGAGTTGACACACCAATCACACATTAGGAATTATGGAAAAGAAACGTATGACGAAGGTTCAAATTGGTAGGCAACCATTCCACGCTTAAGCAAAATGATGCATGGTTTCAAAGTAACAAGGAGATGATTGCCATGATTCCATAACGGGACACCTTAGGAAAGGTGACTCGTAGAGTTATTCCCTTAAGTGGCAAAAAGAATTACTTTTGATTCAGAGATCATTGAAACTCTTATACCAACCTAAGGCAAATTCACAAACGATAATTTGAAGGAGTTCGGAAGAACGACACACTTGGGCTAGAATGGATGATATGGACTACCTTTTTGAAGACAACGCAATGGATGATTTCTGCTTATCATAGGAGATGGATGGTGTAGCGACCCGACCTCAGACGGTCAAGCCTCTGTGTTGCTGTGCCATCCTTGGATCAGTATGCTGGCACACACAGTACATCAATGTATATATCAAAGTGCAATCACATGTATAAATAACGTAAAACTGATATATACCTCATAAGTCACAAATGAAACAATTAGTCGGGTGTGGAGTCCCATCAACGCCATCGGCGAGTTGATTGTAGACCGTAACCTCAGTATCGTAACTCTTACTCGTCGAGGAAATATCTCGCAACATGATACGTTGCAGCCGTGTAGGTCGATTACATTGAATGTACCGCAAGATCACAATAAGAGAAAACAGATGATAAACTATATTATATGCGGTATGGCTTTGTGGCTCAGATTCCGAGTTTGGTCTCATGTAAAAGCTGGTTTTATTTTCCCTACATCAAAGGAATAAATGAAGTCTGTACTATGGAGTTTTCTATCATGACATGGTTCCGCCAACCGATGTCTCATAGCCCAAAATCTTCATAAGTTGCCACAATTAAGTTATCAATCCGGTGTTGAGAGTTCCGAGATAGATCCAAGTCCAGAGGCTCAAATTGTCAGTAATCGGGACACGGCTAATCGATTAGGGTTTAAACCCTCTGCAGAGGTTTGTACACTTTACCCGCAAGATTCGATCCTCTTTTTATGTTCTCGCACTTCAGGTGTTTGAGAACAAGATGACCAAACATGATCTTCCGAAGAGTTCCCACGACCACCGTCCGGTGCTCATTCAATCCTACCGTAGTTCTACATCTGCTAGCACCGCCCCAGCTGTAGTCACAACTAAGGTCAACCAAGCCAGAGCCCATAGTGACTTGCGGTTGCATGTAAGCTTCCGGCATGAAGTATTCTTCCGTCTCTTTGAGTCTGGGTGAAGCTTTCCGCAAGACGCCATGGCGCTTTCTCCATGCATCCCGCCAACCACTGGTTTCTCCAGGGTGCCCGTCAACCATCCTTCACCCAAAGAATGTGTATTGAATTCTTGTCTCGATGTCTTGAAGTCTTGAGGCCTTGAAGATGCAGTCCTTGCAGATTCCATCATGGAGTTGTCGCCATTGACGTAGATCCTCCATTCTCACACCACTCCCGAACACTCATACCAACCCGTCTACTATAGCGTAGCATTAAAATAAATAATGTCCCGGCTTGGTAACAGGGTGATGGGTTCCTACCTCATGCATACTACTCAACTACAAGGATTCAATATCACTCTTTGGAGGGATTTGTTGCGAAGATGGCACTAGATGCAATAAAACACATAGGTATGAAAAACATGGTCAAAGTGAACTTGCTCGGTAATACTTGATGAAGATAACAACGCTGTAAAAATGACTTGGTAGAACTAATCGTCACTCCGTTGAAAATCTATATAGTCAAACATAGCATTCACATAAGCAAACATCCTAGCAAAAAATTCTAACACTCATAACAATACTCAATCAAAATAAAAGCGACAAAGAAAACCAAGTCGAAAACCAAAGGATAAACTTCGAAAGAAAAATTCAAGGAAAAACTAGTGGTGACCAACTCACACAAATCTTAACATAACATCACTAAATTACTCTTAACATTTTTTTCTACAGCAAAGAAAATATAAATCTAATAAAATAACAGAAAATAAATTACTAATTTAATAACTAACAAAAAGAACTAATATAAAACTACTATAACTATCTAGTTAACACTAGGAAACTATAACAACTAACAAAACACTAAGGCAATAATGCTAATACTAAAATAATTATGAAAACTAATTTACTTCTAAATAATGTAATCAATCACAACATAGATTGAAGTGTCAAAAAGAATTACTTTTAAAACTAATAAAACTATCACTATGAACTAAACAAGCAAACACAAAACCAGTAGCTAAACACTAATAAATAACTACCAAAATTTATCTACTGTAGTATAACAGAAACATATATCAACGTGTAAAAATTTACAAAAAGGATTAACTAAAAATAATTAAAAACACTAATTATATGACTAAAACAACTACATAAGAAAAACAGTATTTTTTTAATAAAACCCTAATTTAAAGTATTCTAAAATTACCAAACTATATCCTATAGTTAAACAATACCATAAGTGACCAGTAGCAAAAAGAATTAATTAAAAACCTATTTTTAAACTCAAGTTATGGCCAAAATACTAATCTGAACAAAATTTATCAAATTCAAATTTAAACTATTTAAATTTGAAACCTAAGTACACAAACAGAAACTTAAGCAAATTTGTGACACAATGCAAAAAGAATCAACTCAAACGGAGTTATGGAACTTAAGTTATGAACTAAAGAAGTTTGAATATGAATCTGAACAAATTTCGAAATTTTAAACTTTCAAAAACATGTTTGAGTTGAATTACTGGATAGAGGAGATCGAATCTAAGAAGTGGGCGCTGGTTTCATCTAGTTTGGATGAACGAGTAAAAAGTTATGGCTATTTGAAAAATCAGGGCCAAGCTGTTTTACAAAAGAAAAAAATAGCTATGGCTAAGGTCTAATGTATAAATACGTAGACGACAATCTAATCTATTGTATTAGTCTAAAAGTAATAAACTACTGAAGTATAAGAAGGAAAAAAATCAAAGAAAGATACCTTTATAAGGCAGAGAAAAGACGACGTTGAAGAGATGAGACAATTTTAAGTCGCTAGGAGAGGAAAAGATATTTTTCTTCAAGGAATCTAGTCAAACCAAAATATTGCTTTAACCCGAATCGGATGATTTTTGAAGGCTCTATGGGTCTATATTTATAGATGGAAAAGAGGTTTAAGGGTTAAAGGCTAGGCAATGTGGGACTAAACGTAGACGTAATTAAACGAAACAGAGCAGAAAAAGCTAAGGCCTCGCACGGGCCTAAAGGCCTCGGCCGGCAGCATACACTGTAATTTTTTTTCTTTTTTTTTCTTTTTGAGCAATAGAAAAGAAAAAGAAAAAAAACCATGGAAAAAAATATGGGGAAGGAATATGGCCCGCTGGGCCTGGCCCATATATTATATAGAAAAAGATAAGAAGGGGCGCCCGCTGGTACTATGATGCGCACGTCGGCGATAGTTAGTTTCGGGCGCGCGTGCTGTTTTTTTTTTGAAACGGAAAAGGAAATCTGAATAAATAAAACCAAAATAGAATTTTATATAGGCATATTATATATCAAAATTTTCAGAAAAATATTTCCTACAGCATGAACATTTTACTAACATCAAATAAAGTACACACAATTTTGAATAAATCAAAGAGTGCTACTGCCCTACTAAAATCCAATAAAAATCATTTTAAAAATACCAAAGTGACTCCAAATTTATTTATCTCCAATTTTCTGATGTAGCGAATCATGTTACCCTATTTTCCATGTATTTTATTTTTGGAGAAAATAATTTGAATAAAGTCCAAATAACTCCAAATTGAAAAATAATTCCAAAAGGACTTCGAATTTGATCCTTTGAAACTCCCAACTCATATTTCATATGTTTTGAAGAAGTCATTTTATCCTCGCTCGTGAAAATCATTGAGTTGCATGAAGTTTATGAATTAGAAAATATTTACAAATGAAATTCAAATATTTTCAACACCCCTTTTTTCATTTAAATGGAAGAAGTCATGTTATTCTCTCTCCAGGGTTCTTTGATGAAAAATATTTGAATTCACGGAGATCAGAAAGCAAAAATGAAAGTTTGGGAAAGTCCTTTTATTCCCTCTCATTTAACTTTCAAAAAGTTTCAAATTTCACTCAATCAATCACACAACAATTCAAACAAACAAACAAATCTACCTATTTATTATAACATTCCAAAATTTAGAATTTTGGGATGTTACAGATGGGACCCATGGTAAGTCCATTTTTGAAGATGATATTGGATAGCAACTAGCAAGAAGGGCAGCCCATGGGGGGATTGGCACAATGGCGGTGCAAGCTGGGAACAGAATGCAAATGTCGGAAAGGTTCCAACCATCATATTTGCCTGAGATACAGATCCGGTTGGTGATAGGATACTTCAGATTCAGCATGTCTGAAAGAAAGTTTGCAACATGAATCGACGAGATGGCGTTGCGGGATTCTCGAGGAATGAACTAAGATAGCAAGCTCCAAAACATGAGCTGGTTCTGCTAAACACATGTGAACACGCTGTCTCAGACAAGCATGACCACATGGTAGTCTTATGATAAAACACTACCAAGTTCAGGTGGGGAACCATCATCAAGGATAACGAAGTCCTTGCATAAGGCATGCTCTTAAGAAGGAACTTCTTCTCCTTGAACAAATCAATCAGTGGCTTGGTGTGCTAGGAACACATATGGAGTGGAGGTGGCCAACCTATCAAACCATATGGCACTTCGCACGTGCATGACTAACTTGGGACGATTCCAGAGGAAACAAAACAAACCTTTCTCAAATTCATGGCGGCAACTTACACCTAAAGCACATGAATTCGAGGAAGTCACTTCTTCCATCCAAGCATAGGCTTCATGAACGGAACACGAAGGCATTGCTTACAAAGTTTTCAACACTAGGTTGATGTTCAACATGAATCATGGGGGAGACAAAATGTTGCTAATGGGCTCAACAACAACTCATCGGAATTTCCATATCACTGGACTTCCACCATCATGTGAACACGGTGATAGTATTGGTCAGACCAAAATATGTAATGGTGTATGCTCGAGGAATCAACCACGAGTAAGACAACATTACGAACATCATTGATTCTGATTTGACTTGACGATGGCCCATACTCAAGTCAAAGAATTGATAAGACAATAGGTCCAACAACTGATCACGAGGACCATCGATGGAGATATCGTCTCTCTTCAACACACACACACACACACACACACAAGGATATCCCATAGAACGAACTAAGTTAGGCAAGCGTTTATCTTCCAACTCTCCAAGTTGTCGTTTAGCTTAACCAACTAGCCTGGGGTATCCAACACGGATTCTTGGAGAAGGGGTGGTTTACAAGAAACCAACTTGATCACGAACTTAACATAGCGGTCGCGACAACTCGTAGCACTTCCAAGAAGATATTTGGAAAGTCACGAACCACCGATACGTTATTAAGCTCGAGAACAATCTTGCTTTTCAGTGGCAAGACGATATGATCAAATAAGCAAGAGATTGAATAATCCTAACTCATTGATCGAAGGGTGCACCAGAAATAAGGATTAGGTAGCACGATCAATCTTAGTATGATGATTTAATAACCAACACGCTAAGAATGAGAATATTGTCCATTAACTACCAAGCAACGAGGTTTCTAGGAGTATCAATTTCACACATCACAATTCACTTGTCGGCAGTCCGGTTACATCAACACGGGACCGAGAAATGAATAATAATGGCGAGAAGTATCACTGCGCCAATAATTCATGAGAAATGGTGCAATTCTCATGACAATCCTGACATAAAGGGGGTAATACTCCGAGGTAGAACAGAATCAAAACCTGGATTGGCATTTTGATCTGCGAAATACAACTGCTTTGACCCAATCCTAGATATGGATGAGGTACTGGAGTTTGTTTCTCCAAGTCATTCAGGATAGAATGGCTTGACGGACCACAAGAGTAATAGCCATTGATAAACGAATGCACGCATATCCTTGGCTATCAATTGATAGACGGGGTCAAAGATAATAACTAAGGAGGAACAACTCGAGAAACATATAACTTTCTGAGTTGTGGATGCATAGGTTAGTATGTCGAATCAAGTTCAACAGGTTTCTTCCGGATAACCTATGCAGAAGGTAGAACTGGCAGAGTTGCAATATGGAATGGAGTACTCCTCAAGAGCACCCTGGTTGTGATCCTTCGGTTCAGCGAGGAACTTCTGCCATAAGCGGTTCATAGTATTTGGAAGAAGCAAATACCACGGACCTCGAGGACTATCGCAAAGTTACTAATATCCTAAAGGAACTAGCAAACACTATCAACATGAGGTAAGTAGGGTGAATCTCGGTTCGTAAACCCAGAGTAGAATGCCTACTACTAAGTGGCATCACGGGATGCTTTCGAGAATGACGCCGTAATCATCACATCGGGAACACAAAACATGGCTAGATTACTAGATGACTTCAAACACCTAGGGTCATAGTACTAACTCCAACATATATGTCGAGGAAATAGGGTACCTCAACTCACCGATTAGTGTGCTTAATCTGGCCCAAAAGGGCATCAGGAACGGGAGGAAGGGATTTGCAAATGCATAAGATAGTTTAGAAACCTGGGATGACTCGGACAGCATAACGGCTGTAAATGCTCAAAATGATTTGAGACATCCTGCAAAAATGGTGGCATGACCACTCAACATCACAATATCAGGGTTTTGAGACCAACTATAAACATACGGAAATAGTAGAAACTGAACTGGGCGTAAACCCAACAATCTTCAAAGTCTATGGATTAGTAACACGTCATCCTCGATAGAAAGATGAGAAGCCTAGTTCTTAATCCCCAGAGAAGAGAAGAGGATGACTCGCATCGTAAGGCCATGAGGTATAAGGAGTAAAAAGAGTCTTACGTTCCCTTCCACAATCAATTCCCTTACATAACTAAAGCATTTCTAGACACAACTTCGACCAGTTTGGGTTGGTAATCCTACAGGCAGTCAAGCTCTGATACCAACGCTGTCAGGACCCCAATTCCAAGTCACATCGATCTAGCCGGTAACACCTCATATCACTTTGCGGCCTCACGCACGGTATTCCCACGGGTGTCGCCTTACCATGGCCCGGGACCGTCGCGCTTTTGGCTCACGATATGATAGTGTCGCTAGCATCCATATGACAGAGAACCCGGCCGACATGGCTAGTCGTGGAACCCAAAGCGGCACTAAACCATGGGGACAGTATACATGAATCACATCGAGCATGTCGCCATTGACGTGTGAATCCGGTCATGTAATCGGGCTAACAGGACTCGGGAACCCGAGTGTGCTAGGCAGGACTCTGGATATCACCGTGACATTTCCCGAAGGGATGAGACATATAGGAACGAAGTGAAACACATGTCGGCCAATCAAGTGTCCAGAGCAAGAGTCTTTGGGATAGCAGGACTCCGGTGAACCGGGTCAGAAGCGGACTACTATCGCCAGGAAGCACTAGACTACATTTCCCCATATGAGAGGCTGCCAAGGATAAACAACTAGATTGTCGGATCCCACACATACCAAGCATTTCAAACATACAAACAATATGCTCAATATGTGTAAATACAACATGGCATCACAACATAACTCTACGACTCAAATATTTATTCATTGGGCTCCAGGAGCGAGATATTACAAACATGGGTCTCATGACCCAACACTCGAGCATACAAGTCAAAGCACATGCGGAAGCTTAACATGTCTGAGTACAGACATCTACAAATGAAAAAGGCTGAGAAGCCTGACTATCTACCAGATCCCGCCGAGGGCACAAGATCGTAGCTGAGGTATCAAGCTAAACGTCGAAGTCCACGCGGAACTACTAGCGAGACTGACGCTCTCTACAAAACATAAAATAAGCAAACGTGAGTACAATTGTACTCGGCAAGACTTACATCGTAACTATCTACACATGCAACATTATCAACAAAGGGGTGGTGGAGTTTGATGCAAGAAGCCAGCTTTGACTCGGTGGCTATCCTAAACTACGATTGCAAGTAACTCTTTTGAGGTGGCGCACACGAGTCCACATATTCACCATACCAATACACCACTATGGATCCGATCCCGCCTCCCTCACGAGAACGCCATCCATAGCACTCACGCTATCTTGCGAGTTTTAGAGTATCCACTTTCACTTGTCTATGAACTATGCAAGGGGTCCAAGTTTCCATATCCGAGGAATCCGCTATTCAATAGATAATGATAAACCCGCAGGGTGTACTTCTTCACACACGCCGCCACTTATCGCCTTTACACGCCATGTACCTCGGCAACCTTCAAGCGGAAGCCGGGCGAGGGAGTCGGCCACGACCTGACTAACCACACAAGTCTCTCGTCCAGGTTTATCGCCTATTCGGGTTCCATCCGCAAGGAGATCCGGCCGTTGTGTCGCTCACGGCCCCAAACGATTTGAGCAGGGTTCCAAAGCCCACCAACCGGGTGCCACTTGGTACACCATGCCACTGTGCCTAGTATGTCCCAAGCCCACCTGTACCGGGTGCCACTTGGTAGACTACTAACACTACCTACAAACACCAGAAACTAGTTGCAACTCCTGGACGGAGATCAAGTTGATTAATAAGTCGAGAGAGCTTGGAGCGCCCGGAGCCCAATGTGTGGTAGTATCGAGCCATTGGACGACATACATAGAACTCAAAGGCTTTAAGGACGGGTCCAAAGTGAGACAACCCACCATGTACTCCTACATGGCCTCTCACCGCTACCTCTACCAAATCGTGTTCACACACTTCACTCTCAACATCGGAACATATCGTAACACTCCAATTCATTCCCAATGAATCAGACCTGACACAACTCTAAGCAATAGCAGGCATAGCATGGTAGGAACACAACATGGCTCAATCAACTCCTACACATGCTAGTGGGTTTCAACTATTTACTGTGGCAATGACAGGTCATGCAGAGGAATGGGTTCAACTCCCACAAAGACAAAGTAGCAGATGAATCATTGTTGTCCTAATGCAATAACCGAGAGAAGGAGCGAGAGAGTAGGATTGTATCGGAATGAACAAGGGGTTTGCTTGCTCGGTAAATCAACAAGGGAGGCAATCGCTTCACGCATTGTGTACTCTCGAGCACTCTCCGTGAGCTGGACCTATCGAGAAGGAACGGTGCCAACAATCAATACACAAGCATATGCAACAATATGATGCATGAACATGGCATGTAGATGTGATGTTGTTTGAGCTAATGCAGCTAGAGTTCATTTGGTTGAAGTCCATTTGAACCAAAGATTCAAATGCATTTCCAAAGTAAGCTCTTTATATAAGCCATTTTAGTGTTTCACTTATACAGCATGTATATCTTGGTTTTTCATGCATGAAACAGGTACAGATGGATAGATTGCATTTTTCTGATAATTTTTCATATATAAATTATTTCAATCTGAGCTATGGTTGAATTTATATGAATTTTTGAAGTTTTGAACATTTTCTGGAATTTCCTGTTTAGAAATAATTCCAGAAAATGAATAGTCAGATCAAGATTAAGGCCAAAGAAGTCAACAGCGCTGACCAGGTGAAATCTGACATATGGGGGCCACACGTCAGTGTCTCAGTTAGTTAACAGGGGGGTTTATTTGGTCTAATTAGGATCAGAGGGCGCCGGGCCCACTGTCAGTGTCACGGGTGGTTAGCAAAATGGTGATTAGCGCCTAACTAAGCGACCACGTCAGCCCGCAGGGGTTTGGCGGGCGACCTCAAACCATGGGCGGATGTTCACGGAGATCTTGTTCGGCAATGTTCTACGCTACCGAGGGCACCAGTGGAGAGCCACCAAGTGTCCAAAGCAAGAGTCTTTGGGCTAGCAGGACTCCGGGAACCGGGTCAGAAGCGGACTACTATCGCCAGAAGCACTAGACTACATTTCCCATATGAGAGGCTGCCAAGGATAAACAACTAGATTGTCGGATCCCACACATACCAAGCATTTCAAACATACACACAATATGCTCAATATGTGTAAATACAACATGGCATCACAACATAACTCTACGACTCAAATATTTATTCATTAGGCCCGAGGAGCGAGATATTACAAACATGGGTCTCATGACCCAACACTCAGAGCATACAAGTCAAAGCACAAGCGGAAGCTTCACATGTCTGAGTACAGACATCTACAAATGAAAAAGGCTGAGAAGCCTGACTATCTACCAGATCCTGCCGAGGGCACAAGATCATAGCAGAGGTATCAAGCTAAACGTCGAAGTCCAAGCGGAACTACAAGCGAGACTGACGTCTCTCTGCAAAACATAAAATAAGCAAATCTGAGTACAAACGTACTCAGCAAGACTTACATCAGAAATATCTACATATGCATCATTATCAACAAAGGGGGTGGTGGAGTTTGACTGCAGCAAGCCAACTTTGACTCGGTGGCTATCCTGAACTACGACTGCAAGTAACTCTTTTGAGGTGGCGCACACGAGTCCACATATTCACCATATCAATACTCCACTATGGATCCGCTCCCGCCTCCCCACGAGAACGCCATCCATAGCACTCACGCTTATCTTGCGAGTTTTAGAGTATCCACTTTCACTTGTCTATGAACTATGCAAGGGTCCAAGTTTCCATATCCGAGGAATCCGGCTATTCAATAGATAATGATGACCCCGCAGGGTGTACTTCTTCACACACGCTCTCGCCACTTATCGCCTCAGACACATCATGTACCTCGGCAACCTTCAAGCGGAAGCCGGGCGAGGGAGTCGGCCACGACCGACTAACCACACAAGTCTCTCGCCCGTGTTTATCGCCTATTCGGGTTCCATCCGCAAGGAGATCCGGCCGGGGTGTCGCTCACGGCCCCAAACGATGTGAGCAGGGTTCCCAAGCCCACCAACCGGGTGCCACTTGGTACAACGTGCCATTATGCCTAGTCTGTCCCAAGCCCAACTGTACCGGGTGCCACTTGGTAGACTACTAACACTACCCACAAACACCAGAAACTAGTTGCAACTCCTGGACAGAGATCGAGTTGATTAATAAGCCGAGAGGGCTTGGAGCACCCGGAGCCCAATGTGTGGCAGTAACTGTTCATGGATCACAAACACAGAACTCAGTTCCTGAGGACGGCTGCAATGAGACAACCCACCATGTACTCCTACATGGCCTCTCACCGCTACGTTTACCAAATCGTGTTCACACACTTAGCTCACACACATTAGGACATGTTCACCACTTTCCAATTCATTCCCGATGAATCAGACCTGACACAACTCTAAGCAATAGCAGGCATGACAAACAAGCATGAATGAGTAGGCACATCAGGGCTCAAACAACTCCTACTCATGCTAGTGGGTTTCATCTAATTACTGTGGAATGACAGGTCATGCAGAGGATAAAGGGGTTCAGCTACCGCAGCAAGTAACACATGAGTCGTTGTTGTCCTAATGCAATAAAATAGAGCAGGAGCGAGAGAGTGGGATTGTATCGGAATGAACAAGGGGGTTTTGCTTGCTCGGCACTTCGAAGATATTATAGTTCTTCATCGCTGTCATCGAACTCATCGCCGCACGCCGCTCATCGAGAGGGAACAAATACCGCAAACAAAGAGGAACACAATCAATGCAATGCAACAAATATGATGCATGATAATGTCATGGCAATATGCTGTTGATTGAGCTAATGCAACTAGCAACCATATTAAATGAAGTTGGTTTGAACCAAGGGTTCAAATTCAAACTCCATATGTGAAATTCAAATGCCATTTAATTGATTTGACCTGATCAGCAGGTATAAGTTGATCTAACATGCATGAAAGTGGTACATATGGATAGATTGGATTTTTCCGATCATTTTCATATATAAATTATTTCATTTGGAGCTACGGTTGAATTACTATGAATTTTAGAAGTTTAGGACATTTTTCGGAATTTCCTGGATATACTTAAATCCGTAAAATGCTTTATTGCGTCGTGGTGACGTCCACCGTGATGTCGAGGTCAATGAAGCCGGGTCCAGGTCAAACCTGACCAGTCAACTAACTAAGTTAATTAGCTCTAACTAATCGGTGGGCCCACTAGGCGTTGATCGTAATAATTAACTCCAACTAGTTAGCTAGTGCTAACTAGAGTAATTAGTCGGGCGGGCCCGCAAGTCGATGAGACAGAGGGGAAGTTAAACCGGCAGTGGGGTCAACCCACGCCGTCAATGGGTCAGCGGTCGCCGGCGTTTAGCCACCGGGCGAGTCCAGACGCGGAGGGGTTTTAAACGAGCCACATGGCATCATTTCGCCGTGGTTTGTTATGCTCAAGGCGATGCAGCGAGCATCTAGTGGTGGCGGTGGTAGGTGCTTTGGGGTGGCGGAAAAGTGGCCGGCGACGAGGTTTGGCGGCGGCAGCAGCTCGGGCAATCTTGGGGTGGCGCTACAGAGCACTGGAGGAGGCGCTGTGGGTGTCTACGGGCTCATGACATCGTGCTGAGCACGACGGTGGGCTCGGGAACGAGCTGCGGTGGCTGTGGAGACGACTACCCATGGCCGGCGGCGAGAAGTTCTCGGCCGTGGTGGGGAACGACACAAGGGGGCGAGCGCGAGCTAGAGAGAAGAGGGGAGAGGAAGAGGGGCTCACGGCGAGTGCGGAGGTGGCCTCGGCGTGCTCGGGGAGGGGCTGTTGACGACGGGAGGTCGCCGACGATCTCGGTGGCCCGAGGAGGAAAAAGACGTCGGGGACGGCGCTCACTATTTGCGGTACAAGAAAGTCATCTATAACCTCGTTGCCACCAGTAAGGAACAAGGGGTCTGGTATAGCCAAATCTATTAGCGGAACGCTGACAGATACCGGGGTATGCCATTCTACCAAACCCCTTTAGTAGAAACAAATACTAAAGGCAACTTTCTAGCCAAATCTAGTATTTGGCGATAATATTAGTAACAAATCTATAACGAGAAGTATTATCGCCAAATACTAGACCCCTGCGAGGGGCTGGGGTCGCGTGAGACGCAGAAAAAGTAATTCTTTCTGCCACTTCAGGGAATAATCCTACGAGTCACCTCCTCTAGGGTTCCCTGTAATAGAATCATGGTAATTATCTCCTCGCTACTTGAACCACCCGCCATCTTCTTAAGCGTGGAATAGTTGCCTACCGAATCGAACTTCACCATCCGTTACTTTCCATCCATCTTGATGTATGTTTTGTGTCCCAACTCAAGAGATGTTTCAACGTCTCACTCCATGAGTTGATTCTGAGTGCTTGACCTTCGAGGAGATCAATTCCTGTGGAGTTTCTTTCTGTCGTCGTCGTGTTGGATGAAGTTCTCAAAGCAAGACGTCGAGATCAAGATGATGCAATGAATCAACATCCTCGAGAAAGACATCTGGATCGTGAAGTTTGTGCTAGCTTGTGTCCCCTCTCTCTTCTTACCTCACGCCTTGAATCTCGGACGAGATTCTTGTTTAGTGGGGTGAGTTGTCACAGCCCTAGAGCTTGCTTGTAACTAGTGGCAATGCATCCATGCATCATGTTTAATTTTCATGGAATTTGAAATGGGGATGACAAACCCTAGCACTAAATGAAATGCATTTAGGATCAAAATAAAAATTTATGAAAAAAATATTTTAAACATTACTTATTTATTTAAAAAACAAGGTTCTAGGCCATTCTGGATTTTTGAATTAAATCATTACTTATTTTTATTTGGGCATTTAAATACTATAAAATATATTAAATGCTCAAATAATCAAAAACTGATAATGTTTACTGTAGGATATATTTCCAATAGTGGTCATGAGCAGTTGCAAGATTTTTAGAAATGCTCTGGCATTTTTAATAAAGCCAAACACGATTGCGTAAAATAGAAAAGCAGAAAGAAAATGCAATTAGGAAAGGACTAACCTCGGCGCTCACCGAGGCCCACTTACACGGTGGCCTAGCAGAACCGGCCGAGCCCACCAGGGGCGGCTTGGTCTTCTTCCACCTCTGCCAGTAGGCAGAGGCGTGTCGACACACGCGCGATCACCGTGGCCTCCTCCCTGCCTGCCTCACGCCCTCGAGGCCCTTCCAGCGCCACGGAGACGGCCACGCACCCCCCAGGCCTCTCACTCTCTCCCCGAGCTCCTCTCCTCCTCTGGCTCTCTCGCACGCTACCACCGAGCACTATCACCGCCGCCGACGAACACCACCACGGCCATCGCCTCCCCCTCGTTCCCTCGAGCAGTCCACGAGCTCCGCCTAGTCCCTCTCCTCCTCCTCACCGATACGCCCGACGCCGGATGCCCTGCATCACCCTCTGCCCCGCCATCTTCGCCGCCTCTGCCCGGAGATCGCTGGCCATCAACTCGCTGTCAGCAGAAGCCTCCCGAGCCCACGGAGCTGCTCTTCGACCTCACCGTGAGCCCCCGCTCCAAACCCCTCTTCCTCCCTTGCGTTTGTGCACTCTAGCCCCATTCCCACAAGGCCCGAGAGCTCCTGCCGCCGTCCATGTCACCGCCGCCGCTGCAACCACTAAAGCTTGCGCCTGAGCGTTGCCCCGAGTTCATCTTGCTCCTAGGAGCCTAACACCACCACCAGCTCCTTTCCACGAGCTCCCTAGTGCCATGCCCGTTGAGGTCCGGAGCCAGCCGCGGATGCGCCACCACCGCTGCCTCCGGCCACCTCGCGGCCTCTCGTGCAGCCCGGCTTGGTGCGGCCGTGCACGGGCTACCACGGTGGTCTTCGCTGGCCCAACCTCGGTGAACATCCGCCACGTTTTGGTCACCGCCATGAACTCCGCGATCGCCGACGTGGCCGTGATTAGGGCCTAATCACACCGCTAACCAACCCCCTGGGCCACTGATGCGTGGGCCCCACGCCCTAATTAATCCTAGTTTTGCTTCTATTTAGGTTAGTTTAAAACCCAGCGGGACCCACATGCATGAGTTGACCCCGCTGACGTGGTCGTTGACTGGGCCCACACGTCAGCGACCCTAACCAAAGACCGTGACATCGAAGGTGGGACCCCCTGGTCAGGTTTGACCCGGGGCAGCCCTGGTGACTCTGCTGACGTCACCCTGACGCAATTAACAATTTTCTGGATTTAAAATAAATCCAGGTGCAGGAAATTTCAGAAAATAGTCAAAACTTCTAAAATTCATAGTAATTCAACCGTAACTCAGAATGAAATAATTTATATATGAAAAATTATCAGAAAAATGCAATCTATCCATCTGTAACATTTCCATGCATGTTTGAGCAACTTAAAGTTGCTGTATATGACAATTTGAATAAATGGCATTTGAAATGCCTTACATGGAGTTTGAATTTGAACCTAGTGTTCAAACCAGCTCCATTTAACTTGTTGCTAGTTGCATTAGACTAAATCACAGCATATTGCCATGTCATGATCATGCATCATATTGTGCATTGCATTGATTGTGTTTATTTCTCTATTGCTGGTATCTGTCCCCTCTCGATAGACGTGCTTCTGACGATGAGTTTGATGACACCGATGAAGAGCTATATTATCTTCAGAAGTGCCAGGCAAGCAAAACCCCCTTGTTCATTCCGATACAATCCCACTCTCTATCTCCTGCTCTCTTTTACTGCATTAGGACAACAAAGATTCATCTGTTACTTGCTGCGGTAGTTGAACCCCTTTATCCTATGCATGACCTGTCATTCCACAGTAAATAGATGAAACCCACTAGTATGAGTAGGAGTTGTTTGAGCCCTGTTGTGCCTACTCATTCATGCTTGTTGTCATGCCTGCTATTGCTTAGAGTTGTGTCAGGTCTGATTCATCGGGAATGAATTGGAAAGTGGTGAACATGTCCTACTGTGTGTGAGCGAAGTGTGTGAACACGATTTGGTAAAGGTAGCGGTGAGAGGCCATGTAGGAGTACATGGTGGGTTGTCTCATTGAAGCCATCCTTAGGAACTGAGTTCTGTGTTTGTGATCCATGAACAGTTACTACCACACATTGGGCTCCGGGCGCGAGATATTACAAACATGGGTCTCATGACCCAACACTCAGAGCATACAAGTCAAAGCACAAGCGGAAGCTCAACATGTCTGAGTACAGACATCTATAAATGAAAAAGGCTGAGAAGCCTGACTATCTACCACATCCTGCCGAGGGCACAAGATCGTAGCTGAGGTAACAAGCTAAACGTCGAAGTCCAAGCGGAACTACTAGCGAGACCGACGTCTCTACGCAAAACATAAAATAAGCAAACGTGAGTACAAACGTACTCAACAAGACTTACATCAGAATTATCTACATATGCATCATTATCAACAAAGGGGTGGTGGAGTTTGACTGCAAAGAAGCCAGCTTTGACTCGGTGGCTATCCTGAACTACATCGCAAGTAACTCTTTTGAGGTGGCGCACACGAGTCCACATATTCACCATATCAATACACCACTATGGATCCGCCTCCCGCCTCCCTCACGAGAACGCCATCCATAGCACTCACGCTATCTTGCGAGTTTTAGAGTATCCACTTTCACTTGTCTATGAACTGTTATAGGCAACCCAGAAGTCCTTTACCGCGGACACGGCTATTCGAATAGATCATATTAACCCTGCAGGGGTGTACTTCTTCACACACGCTCTCGCCACTTACCGCCCTGTACACGTCATGTACCTCGACGAACTTCAAGCGGAAGCCGGGCGAGGGAGTCGGCCACGACCTGACTAACCACACAAGTCTCTCGTCCAGGTTTATCGCCTATTCGGGTTCCTTCCGCAAGGAGATCCGGCCGGGGTGTCGCCACGGCCCCACACAATGTGAGCAGGGTTCCCAAGCCCACCAACCGGGTGCCACTTGGTACACCATGCCACTGTGCCTAGTCTGTCCCAAGCCCACCTGTACCGGGTGCCACTTGGTAGACTACTAACACTACCTACAAACACCAGAAAATAGTTGCAACTCCCGGACAGAGATCAAGTTGATTAATAAGTTGAGAGAGCTTGGAGCGCCCGGAGCCCAATGTGTGGTTGTAATTGTTCATGGATCACAAACACAGAACTCAGTTCCTGAGGACGGCTGCAATGAGACAACCCACCATGTACTCCTACATGGCCTCTCACCGCTACGTTTACCAAATCATGTTCACACACTTAGCTCACACATAGTAGGACATGTTCACTTTCCAATTCATTCTCGATGAATTAGACCTGACACAACTCTAAGCAATAGCAAGCATGACAAACAAGCATGAATGAGTAGGCACATCAGGGCTCAAACAACTCCTACTCATGCTAGTGGGTTTCATCTAATTACTGTGGAATGACAGGTCATGCAGAGGATAAAGGTGTTCAGCTACCGCAGCAAGTAACACATGAGTCGTTGTTGTCCTAATGGAGTAAAATAGAGCAGGAGCGAGAGAGTGGGATTATATCGGAATGAACACGGGGGTTTTGCTTGCCTGGCACTTCTGAAGATTATATAGTTCTTCAATAGTGTCATCGATTTCATCGTCGAAACCACGTCTATCGAGAGGGAACAACCACCGACAAAACAGCAGAAACACAATCAATGCAATGCACAAACAAATGAATGACATGTCATGTTAAGGAACTGAATTGACCTAATGCAGCAGTAAGCCAAGTTAATTGAAGTGGAATTCAAACAAGGTTAAACTCCAACTCCAAATGCTAGTTCATAAATTGCCCTAATCATGATTCATCCTATTCAGTGAGGTTAACTTGTTCAATCATGCATGAAAGTGGTACATATGGATAGATTGGATTTTTCTGATCATTTTTCATATATAATTTATTTAATTTGGAGTTACGGTTGAATTTATATGAATTTTACAAGTTTTAAACATTTTCTGGAATTTCTAAGTATTTAGAATTAAACTAATTCCAGAAAATGAATTACTGCGTCAGCGCTACATCATCATGAAGTCAGCGAGTCAACGGGGCAGCCCAGGTCAACTGACCAGTGGGTCCCGCGTGTCAGTGATTAGACAAACTAACCTAACTAAAATTAACCCTAACTAACTTGGTTAGCCGGGCAGGCCTGCACGCCGCTGACCTGTGGGGGTCAAATCCTCGGTCAACTAGGGCTAATCCATCGGCGGCTCTGCCGCCGTGGCAACAGCGCGACGGAGGGCTCGGGTTCGCCTCCCGCCCAAACGAGCGGCAGAGGGCACCTGGGAGCTGGAGCTCACCCGCATCCATCTGCAAGCGGGGCTGGGGTGGCCGGAGTTGTCGCTGGCCGACCTTGGCGGTCGCCGGAGCTCGGGCGAGCTCGGGGTAGCACTACAGAGCACGGGAGGAGGCGTTGTGGGTGTCTATGGGCTCATGAGACCGTGCTGAGCACGACGGTGGCTCGGAAATGAGCTGCGGTGGCTGTGGCCACGGCTACGCCATGGCCGGCGGCGAGGTGTTCTCGGCCGTGATGGGGAATGAAGCTAGGGAACGACCGCGAGCTTGAGAGAAGAGGGGAGAGGAAGAGGGGCTCACGGCGAGTGCAGAGGTGGCCTCGGCGTGCTCGGGGAAGACTCGGTGACGGCGAATCGGCAGCTGCGGCTGGAGCCCGAGGAGGAAGATGATGGTGATGGCGGCGTTCCAGGGCGTCCGGCGCCGTGCGTCTCTACGAGGAGGCGTAGCCCACAGTGGCGGGGCGCGTGGGCACGACGGCGAGGCGAGAGGAAGGTTGTGGCTTTGTCGGCGTGCGGCGGTGCTTTCCGGTGTGTTCGGGCGTCGCGGAAGAGAGCGAGAGAGAGGAGGGGAGAGGCGCAGGAGAGTGGGAGAGAGGTCCGAGGGGTCCAGAGCGGCGCCGAGGAGGGGCTTCGAGGCGCCTCGGTGAGGCAGGCGAGCAGGGAGGAGGCGTGGCGCCTCGGCAGCAGCAGTCTCGCCTCTGCCACCGGGCAGAGGTTAGGGATGACTGCACCGAGTTGTGTGGGCTGGGCCAAAGACAAGTGAGGCCCAGATAAGTGGGCTGCCAGTGAGTTTTTCTCGCTCTGCTTTTAATTTTTGTTCTGCTTTTCTTTTTATCCTCGTTATTTTGCCATCGCTTGTGAATTCAATATGAATTCAAACAATGACAAAAAACACTACGAATAATTTTATGGTGCTAGATGGACTTTTCCAACAACACATAAAACATTTCAAAGTTACTTGAAAATATATCCCATATATTATGAATATAATTCCAAGTTCAAATACAATAATGATTTAAATTCAGTGCCCAAAATATTCCTTACAAATGTTCATTATTTTTGGTTTGGTGCAAAAGCCTTGCCAAAAATATTAAACAGTTAATAAGAACATTTTGGAGAACAATGAATGCATTTATTAAGTTAGACCTATTTGGATTTCAGGTGCTAGGGTTTGATAATCCCCATTTCAAGTTTAAGAATAATTTAAACATGATGCACACATGAAGCTAGCCTAGTGCAATACCAGAAGCTAGGGATGTGACAACTCGCCCCCACTAAACAAGAATCTCGTCCCGAGATTCAAGACATGAGGTAAGAGGAAAGGGGGAGTCACAAAACTATCACAATCTTCATGATCCATTTGCCCTTCTCGAAGATGTTGATTCATTCCATCATCTTGGTCTTGACGTCTTTGCTTTCGTGATCTTCACTCGACACGACAACAGAAAGAGGGGGAAACCCTACAGGATTTAATCTTCTTAAAGATCGAGCAACTCAAGATCAGTTCATGGAGTGAGACGTAAGAACATCTCTTGAGTTGAGACACCAAACACACATTAGGAATGATGGAAAAGAAACGGATTTGAAGGTTCAAATTGGTAGGCAACCATTCCACGCTTAAGTAAAATGGTGCATGGTTTCAAAGTAACAAGGAGATGATTGCCATGATTCCATAACGGGAGACCTTAGGAAAGGTGACTCATAGAATTAATCCCTTAAGTGGCAAAAAGAATTACTTTTGATACAAGGATCATTGAAACTCTTTATACCAGCCTAAGGCAATCACAAATGATCGTTTGGTGGAGTGCAACGGAATGGCATACCCAGACTAGAATGGATGATGTGGACTACCTTGTTGAAGACAACACAATGGATGATTTTTGCTTATCACCGGAAATGGATGGAACCCATGGTAGGACCACTTCTGAAGATGATCCCGAACAACAAGCTCACGAGAGAGCAGCCCATGGGAAATTGGCACAATAGCGGTGCAAGCTGGAACAAGACGCAACTGTTGGGAATGCTCCAACCATCATATCTGCCTGAGATTCAGATCTGGTTGGTGTCAGGATATTCCAGACTCATCAAGTCTAGAAAGAAAAATGAAGGTTTGCAACACAAATCAACGAGATGACGTTGCGAAATTCTCGGGGAGTGAACTACGATAGCAAGCTCCAAAACATGAGCTGGTTCTGCTACTAACATGTGAACATGTTGTCCAAGACAAGAATGACCACATAGTAGTCTTATCATCAAACACTACCGAGTTCAGGTGGGGAACCATCATCGAGGATATCAAAGTCTTTACGCAAGTCCATGGATTAGATCCCAAGCATAGACTTCTTTTCCTTGAACAAGTCAATCAGTGGCTTGGTGTGCTAGGAATACATATAGAATGAAGGTTGCAAGTCTCCAGACTACAGAATACTTCGCACATATGCATGACTGACTTGGGATGATTCCAAGGGAAACAAAACAAACCTTTCTCAAATTCATGGCGGCAACTTGCCCCTAATGCACGTGAATTAGAGGAAGTCACTTCTTCCATCCAAGCATAAGCTTCATGAACGGAACACGAAGGCATTTCTTACAAAGTTTCCAACACTAGGTTGATGTTCAACATGAATCATGGGGGAGACAAAATGTTGCTGATGGGCTCAACAACAACTCATCGGAATTTCCATATCACTGGACTTCCGCCATCATGTGAACACGGTGATAGCATTGGTCAGACCAAAAGATGTAATGGGGTATGCTCAAGGGATCAACCACGAGTAAGACAACATTACGAATATCGTTGGTTCTAACTTGATTTGACGATAGCCCACACTCAAATCAAGGTTTGGACAAGACAATAGATTCAACAGCTGATCACGAGGATCAATCAACGAAGATATCATCTTTCTTCAACACACAAACACACACACAAGGATATCCCATAGTGATGAACTAAGTGGATTAAGCTTTTATCTTCCAACTCTCCAAGTTGTTGTTTAGCTCAACCAACTAGCTCAGGGTATCCAACACAGATTCCTGGAGAAAGGGTGGTTCACAAGAAACCAACTTGTTCACGAGCTCAACATAGCAGTCAGGGGTCAACCTGGTAATACTTTCGAGAAGATATTCAGAAAATCACGAACCACCGATATGTTACTAAGCTCGAGAACAATCTTGTTTTACAGAGCAAGATGATATGATCAAAATAGTGAGGGATTGACACAATCCTAACTCATTGATCGAAGAGTGCACCAGAAATAAGGACTAGGTAGCACAATCTAACTTAGAATGATGATTCAAGAACCAACACGCTAAGAATGAAATTATTATCCTTTAACTTCCAAGCAACTCGTTGCTAGGAGTATTGATTTCACACATCACAGTACACTTGTCGGCATTCCGGTTACAACAACTCGGGACCGAGGAATGGATAATGATGGCGAGAAGTATCACTGCGTCAAGAATTCATAAGAGAAGGTGCAATTCTCATGACGTTCCTGACATAAAGTGGGTAATACTTCAGGATAGAACAAATTCAAAAGCTTGATTGCATTTGATCTCATGGATTACGCATCGCTTTGACCCAATCCTGGATATGGATGAGGTACTGGAGTTTGTTTCTCCAAGTCATTCAGGATAGAATGGCTTGACGGACAACAAGGGTAATAGGCATCGATAAACGAATGCACGCATACCCTTGACTATCAATTGACAGGCGGGGGTCAGAATACAACTAAGGAGGAACAACTCGAGGAGCATATAACTTTCTGAGTTGTGGATGCATAGGTTAGTATGTCGAATCAAGTTCAACAGGTTTCTTCCGGATAACCCATGCAGGAAAGTTGAACTGGCAGATTCACAATTATGAATGGAGAACTCCTCAAGAGTACTCTGACTGTGATCCTTTAGTTCAGCAAGGAACTTCTGCCATAAGCGGTTCATAGCATTTGGAAGAAGGAAATACCACGGACCTCGAGGACTAATGCAAAGGTTACTAATATCCTAAAGGAACTAGCAAATACTAACAACACGAGGTAAGTAGGGTGAATCTCAGGTTCAAGAACCCAGGAATAGAATACCAACTACTAAATGGCATCACGGGGTGCTTTCGAAAATGATGGCCAGAATCATCACACGGGGAACACAAAACGTTGCTAGATTACTAGGTGACTCCCTAAAACACCTAGGGTCATAGTAATAGTTCCAACATATATGTCAAGGCAATAAATTACCTCAACGCACCGGTTAGTGTGCTTATTCTGACCAAAAGGACATCAGGAATGGGAGGAAGGGATTTGCAAATGCATCAGATAGTTTAGAAACCTGGGATGACTCGGACAGCATAACGGCTGTAAATGCTCAAAAATATTTGGGACATCATGCAAAATGGTGGCATAACCACTCAATATCATCATATCAAGGTTCCGAGATCAACAGGTTAACATCTGAAATAGTAGAAACTGAACTGGGCTTAAAACCAACAATCTTAAAGGTCTAAGGGTTAGTAACACGTCATCCTGATAGATAGATGAGAAGCCTAGTTCTTAATCCCCGTAGAAGAGAAGAGGATGACTCAGATTAGAAGGCCATGAGGTATAATGAGTAAAAAGAGCCTTACGTTCCCTTCCATAATCAATTCCCTTACATAACTAAAGCATTTCTAGACACAACTTCGACCAGTTTGGCTTGGTAATCCTCTGATGATCGAGGCTCGATACCAAAACTGTCGGGACCCGATTCCAAGTCACATCGATCTAGCCGGTAACACCTCATATCACTTTGCAGCCTCACGCACGGTATTCCCCGGGTGTCGCCTTACCATGGCCCGGGACCGTTTGCGCCTTTTGGCTCACGTATATGATAGTGTCGCTAGCATCCATATGACAGAGAACCCGGGCCGACATGGCTAGTCGTGAACCCAAAGCGGCACTAACCCATGAGGACATGCATACATGAATCACATCGAGCATGTCGGTCGGCGTGTGTGAATCCGGGCTGTAGCACTTTGGGCTATGAGGACTCGGGAACACAATGCTTGAGCTAAGCGGACTCCGGATATCACCGCGTGACATTTCCCGAAGGGATGACATAAGGAACGAAGTGAAACACATGCCGGCAGTCAAGTGTCCAGAGCAGTAGTGTTGGGCTAGCGGGACTCGGTGAACCGGGTCAGAGCGGACTACTATCGCTCAGGAAGCACTAGACTACATTTCCCCATATGAGAGGCTGCCAAGGATAAACAACTAGATTGTCGGATCCCACACATACCAAGCATTTCAAACATACACACAATATGCTCAATATGTGTAAATACAACATGGCATCACAACATAACTCTACGACTCAAAAATATTTATTCATTAGGCTCCGAGGAGCGAGATATTACAAACATGGGTCTCATGACCCAACATTCAGAGCATACAAGTCAATGGACAAGCGGAAGCTTAACATGTCTCGAGTGAGACATCTATAAATGAAAAAAGGCTGAGAAGCACGACTATCTACCACATCTGCCGAGGGCACAAGATCGTGGTGAGGTAACAAGCTAAACGTCGAAGTCCAAGCGGGACTACTAAGCGAGACTAACGTCTCTACGCAAAACATAAAATAAGCAAACGTGAGTACAAACGCATTCAGCAAGACTTACATCGTAACTGTCTACATATGCATCATTATCAACAAAGGGGTGGTGGAGTTTGACTGCAGCAAGCTAGCTTTGACTCGGTGGCTATCTGAACTACATTGCAAGTAACTCTTTTGAGGTGGCGCACGAGTCCACATATTCACCATATCAATACACCACTATGGATCCGCTCCCGTCTCCCTACGAGAACGCCATCCATAGCACTCACGCTTATCTTGCGAGTTTTAGAGTATCCACTTTCACTTGTCTATGAACTATTATAGGCAACCCAGAAGTCCTTTACCGCGGACACGGCTATTCGAATAGATCATATTAACCCTGCAGGGTGTACTTCTTCACACACGCTCTCGCCACTTACATACAGACACGTCATGTACCTCGACGAACTTCAAGCGGAAGCGGGCGAGGGAGTCGGCCACGACCTGACTAACCACACAAGTCTCTCGTCCAGGTTTATCGCCTATTCGGGTTCCTTCCGCAAGGAGATCCGGCCGGGGTGTCGCTCACGGCCCCACACAATGTGAGCAGGGTTCCCAAGCCCACCAACCGGGTGCCACTTGGTACACCATGCCACTGTGCCTAGTCTGTCCCAAGCCCACCTGTACCGGGTGCCACTTGGTAGACTACTAACACTACCTACAAACACCAGAAACTAGTTGCAACTCCTGGACAGAGATCAAGTTGATTAATAAGTTGAGAGAGCTTGGAGCGCCCGGAGCCCAATGTGTGGTAGTAATTGTTCATGGATCACAAACACGTAACTCAGTTCCCGAGGACGGCTGCAATGAGACAACCCACCATGTACTCCTACATGGCCTCTCACCGTTGCTTACAAATCATGTTCACACACTTAGCTCACACATAGTAGGACATGTTCACTTTCCAATTCATTCTCGATGAATCAGACCTGACACAAATCTAAGCAATAGCAAGCATGACAAACAAGCATGAATGAGTAGGCACATCAGGGCTCAAACAACTCCTACACATGCTAGTGGGTTTCATCTAATTACTGTGGAATGACAGGACATGCAGAGGATAAAGGGGTTCAGCTACCGCAGCAAGTAACACATGAGTCGTTGTTGTCCTAATGCAGTAAAATAGAGCAGGAGCGAGAGAGTGGGATTATATCGGAATGAACAAGGGGGTTTTGCTTGCCTGGCACTTCTGAAGATTATACAGTTCTTCAATAGTGTCATCGATTTCATCGTCGAAACCACGTCTATCGAGAGGGAACAACCACCGACAAACAAGAAGAAACACAATCAATGCAATGCACAAACAAATGAATGACATGTGATGTTAAGGAACTTAATTGACCTAATGCAGCAGTAAGCCAAGTTAATTGAAGTGGAATTCAAACAAGGTTAAACTCCAACTCCAAATGCTAGTTCATAAATTGCCCTAATCATGATTCATCCTATTCAGTGAGGTTAACTTGTTCAATCATGCATGAAAGTGGTACAGATGGATAGATTGGATTTTTCTGATCATTTTTCATATATAATTTATTTCATTTGGAGTTACGGTTGAATTTATATGAATTTTACAAGTTTTAAACATTTTTTGGAATTTCTAAGTATTTAGAATTAAACTAATTCCAGAAAATGAATTACTGCGTCAGCGCTACATCATCATGACGTCAGCGAGTCAACGGGGCAGCCCAGGTCAACTGACCAGTGGGTCCCGCGTGTCAGTGATTAGACTAACTAACCTAATTAAAATTTAACCCTAACTAACTTGGTTAGCCGGGCGGGACCCGCACGTCAGTGACCCAGGGGGGTCAAATCCCTGGTTAACCGGGGCTAATCCACCGGAGGCTCGTTGCCGGTGGCAACAGGCGTGACAGAGGGCTCGGGTTCGCTCTCCCAGCGCCCAAACGAGCGGCGGAGGGCACCCGCGGGGAGCTGGAGCTCACCCGCATCCATCTGTGCAAGCGGCAGGGGCTGGGGTGGCCGAAGTTGTCGCCGGCGTCGACCTTGGCGGTCGTGAGCTCAAGCGAGCTCGGGGTAGCACTACAGAGCACGGGACGAGGCGTTGTGGGTGTCTATGGGCTCATGAGATCGTGCTGAGCACGACGGTGGGCTCGGAAATGAGCTGCGGTGGCTGTGGCCACGGCTACGCCATGGCCGGCGGCGAGATGTTCTCGGCCGTGATGGGGAATGAAGCTAGGGAACGACCGCGAGCTTGAGAGAAGAGGGGAGAGGAAGAGGGGCTCACGGCGAGTGCAGACGTGGCCTCGGCGTGCTCGGGGAAGACTCGGTGACGGCGAATCAGCGGCGGCGGGCGGCGGAGCCCAAGGAGGAAGACGATGGTGATGGCGGCGTTCCAGGGTGTCCGGCGCCGTGCGTCTCTACGAGGAGGCGTAGCCCACAGTGGCGGGGCGCGTGGGCACGACGGCGAGGCGAGAGGAAGGCTGTGGCCGTGTCGGCGTGCGGCGGTGCTTTCCGGTGTGTTCGGGCGTCGTGGAAGAGAGCGAGAGAGAGGAGGGGAGAGGCGCAGGAGAGTGGGAGAGAGGTCCGGGGGGTCCAGAGCGGCGCCGAGGAGGGGCTTCGAGGCGCCTCGGTGAGGCAGGCGAGCAGGGAGGAGGTGTGGCGCCTCGCGCGCACGTGCGTTGTCCCGCCTCTTCCTACTGGCGGAGGTTAGGGATGACTGGCACCGAGCCAGGTGGCTGGGCCAGCACAAGTGAGGCCCAGGTAAGTGGGCTGCTGGGCCACTTACATGCAGAACTGTCAGGCGGCTTGCCTGGCCCAATGAGCCGGCCCAGCCCACCACCGCCGTCGTCCTCCTGGCGCCAGTGGCGGCGTGTGGCGGCCGGCGCACCGCCCGTGCCGCCACGCCTCCTGCCTGCACGCCTCTCCCTCGACGCTGGATGCCCAGCGAGGCCACGCGCCGCCCGCACCGCTCTGTCTCTCTCCCTAGCCTCCCTCCTCTCCCTCGCTCTTTCGCATGTCCGAGCGTCTGCCGCCGCCAGCCCAGCACCACGCGGCCATCGCCGTCCCCTCGCCCCTCCTCGTGTCCAGAAGCTCCGCTATGACTCCCTCGTCATCTCCGTTGAACTACGCGCCTCGGGAGGCCCTGGAGAGTCGCCATCGCCGCTGTCTTCATCTCCGGTCGCCGGAGATCGTCTTCGCCGCCCCGCCGTCTTCAGCGCGTCCCTGAGCTCGCCATCAAGCCCGTCGAGTCCGCGGTGAGCTCCGCCACCGTTCCCCTCTCTCCGTATAGCTGCCCGCACGCCGTAGCCCTCCTCCCCACCACGGCCGAAGCCTCTCGCCGCCGTCCATGTCGCCGTCGTCGTCTCGGCCCGCCTCCGCCCAAACCGAGCACCCTAGCGTGCTCTCGGTGCCACGAGGGTGCCGCAGAGCCCCTCGGCTGGCCTCCGTGCCCATGCAGCCCGATCCCGCTCGAAGCCGAGCTCGGCCGCCACCGTAAGCCTCGCTCGTGAGCTCCGCCCGCCCATGGCCTCCCACTGCTCCCTAGATGCGGGCGGCGTGAGCTCTCCACTCGGTGCCCTCGGTAGCGTAGAACCGCTGCGGAACAGCATCTCCGCAAACATCCGCCAGCGGTTTGAGGTCGCCGCCGGCCAAACTCCAGTGGTGACGTGGTCGCTTAGTTAGGCGCTAATCACCATTTTGCTAACCACCCGACAACGGCGGTGGGCGGCGCCCTCTAATCCTAATTAGACCAAATAAACTCCCCTATTAACTAACTGAGACACTGACGTGTGGCCCCCACACGTCAGATTTGACCTGGTCAGCGCAGTTGACTTGCTGACGCAATGCTGACGCAGCTATTCATTTTCTGGAATTATTTCTAAATAGGAAATTCCAGAAAATGTTCAAAACTTCAAAAATTCATATAAATTCAACCGTAGCTCAGATTTAAATAATTTATAGATGAAAAATTATCAGAAAAATGCAATCTATCCATCTGTACCGGTTTCATGCATGAAAAACCAAGTTATACCTGCTGTATAAGTGAAACACTAAAATGGCTAATATAAAGAGCTTAACTTGGAGTTGCATTTGAATCTTTGGTTCAAATGGACTTCAACCAAATGAACTCTAGCTGCATTAGCTCAACAGCATCACATCTACATGCCATGTTCATGCATCATATTGTTGCATATGCTTGTGTATTGATTGTTGGCACCGTTCCTTCTCGATAGGTCCAGCTCACGGAGAGTGCTCGAGAGTACTGTCGTGAAGCGGTGCCTCCTTGTTGATTTATCAGGCAAGCAACCCCCTTGTTCATTCCGATACAATCCCACTCTCTCGCTCCTGCTCTTAGTTATTGCATTAGGACAACAACGATTCATCTGCTACTTTGTGCTGCGGTAGTTGAACCCATTCCTCTGCATCACTGTCATTGCCACAAAGAATAGTTGAAACCCACTAGCATGTGTAGGAGTTGATTGAGCCATGTTGTGTTCCTACCATGCTATGCCTGCTATTGCTTAGAGTTGTGTCGGTCTGATTCATTGGGAATGAATTGGAGTGTTACGGTATGTTACGATGTCGAGAGTGAAGTGTGTGAACACGATTTGGTAAAGGTAGCGGTGAGAGGCCATGTAGGAGTACATGGTGGGTTGTCTCACTTGGAACCGTCCTTAAGCATCGAGTTCTATGTATGTCGTCCAATGACTCGATACTACCACACATTGGGCTCCGGCGCTCCAAGCTCTCTCGACTTATTAACCAACTTGATCTCTGTCCGTGAGTCGCAACTAGTTTACGGTGTTTGTAGGTAGTGCTATTTTTCATCGAGTGGCACCCGGCAGGTGGGCTTGGGACAGACTAGGCACGGGTGGCACGGTGTACCAAGTGGCACCGGATGGTGGGCTTGGGAACCCTGCTCACATCGTTTGGGGCCGTGGCGACACCCGGCCGGATCTCCTTGCGGATGGAACCCGAATAGGCGATAAACACGGACTAGAGTCTTGTGTGGTTAGTCGGTCTTGGCCGACACCCTCGCCAAAGCTTCCGCTTGAAGGTTGCCGAGATACATGACGTGTATATGGCGGTAAGTGGCGAGAGCGTGTGTGAAGAAGTACACCCCTTGGGGTTATCATGATCTATTCGAATAGCCGTGTCCTCGGTTATGGACTTCTTGGATGCTTGCGTGGTACATAGACAACTTGAAGTGGATACTCTAAAATGCTCAAGACAAGTGTGAGTGCTATGGATGGTCTTCTCCTATGGAGACGGGAATGAATCCATAGTAGTGTATTGTGTGGTGATTAGTGGACTCGTGTGCGCCATATCACCTCAAAGAAGTTCTGGTAGTCGTAGAACAGGATAGCCACAGAGTCAAAGCTGGCTTGTTGCAACTAAAACCCACATTACCCTCTTGATACAAATGCATGTATGATAGGATCTGATGTAAGTCTTGCTGAGTACCTTTATACTCATGTTGCTTTATTTATGTTTTTGCAGCGCAGATTTCGGTCTTACTAGTAGTTCCGCTTGGACTTCGACGAGTAGCTTGTTATCTCAGCTATGATCTTGTACCCTTGGGAGGGTCTTGTAGATAGTCAGGCTTCTCAGCCTTTTTCTTTTGTAGTTGTCTATACTCAGACATGTAATGCTTCCGCTTGTTGCTTGTATGCTCTGAATGATGGGTCATGTGACCCCTGTTTCTATTAAATGCTATGTGGCTCTTCTGAGCCTTTACCTATATGAGTTTGTGTTATGTTGTGATGCCATGTTGTACAACACATACTTGCATGTTATGCGTACGTGTAACATGTATTGCTATGTGTGGGATCCGACAACCTAGTTGTTTATCCTTGGTAGCCTCTCTTATGGGGAAATGTAGTCTAGTGCTTCCACCGAGCCATGGTAGTCCGCTACAGCCCGGTTTAATGGAGTCCTCGCTAGCCCAAAGACTACTTCTCGGAACACTTAGACTGGCGGCATGTGATTCATTTCGTTCTCGTATACATCCCCTTCGTGGAAATGTCATGCGGTGACATGCGGAGTCATGCCTAGCTTGCTGACCGGTTTATCGGAGTCACCGCTAGCCCAAAGACTATCGCTCCGGAACACTTAGACTGGCGGCATGTGATTCACGCCGTTCACGTATCTTCGGGAAATGTCACAGTGACATCGAGTCTGCTTAGCTCTGCTACGGCCGGGTTACCGGAGTCCTGTTACCAGTGCTACCCGGATTCACACGCACGACCGACATGCTCGATGTTGATTCATGTATGCTGTCCCCATAGGTTAGTGCCACTTTGGGTTCACGACTAGCCATGTCGGCCGGGTTCTCATCATATGGATGCTAGCGACACTATCATATCGTGAGCCAAAAGGCTAAACGGTCCCGGCCATGGTAAGGCGACACCTGTGGGAATACCGTGCGTGAGGCCGCAAAGTGATATGATGTGTTACATACTAGATCGGTGTGACTTAGGATCGGGGTCCCGACAGCTTTGGTATCGAGCTTTGTTGCTGTAGGATTTCCAAGCCAACCTGGTGAAGTTGAGTCTAGAAATTCTTTAGTTATGTAAGGGAATTGATTGTGGGAAGGAACGTAAGGCTCTTTTTACTCCTTTACCTCACGGCCCTCTGATCTGAGTCATCTTACTTTTCCTACGGGGTTAAGGAACTAGGCTTCCTCTTCTGTCTATCAGGATCACGTGTTACTACTCCGTAGTCCCATAGGATTGGATGATCAGAGTCATACCCCAACTTCGAGTACTTCCGGTGTAGTCTGTTTAGTATTATCCCAAAACCTTTGAGTGGTGATGTTGAGTTGTTGTACTACCCCATTTTAGCAGGATGTCTCATTCTGAGCATTTTACTGCCGTTATGCTGCCGGAATTGCCCCAGGAGTTCGAGAGTTACTAATTTCTTTGTCCTACATTTTACAGTCTGTATTTGATGTTGATTCCGTCCTTGGTTTCGTTTCTCAGGATGTCGTCAGTTAAGAGAAGTTCTGTTGCTCGTAGCCAGAACCACGGAGATGGTAGGGATGAGGATCCTCCCGACCAGTCTTTGTTGGCAGAGTTTATGTTAGAGATGGAGAGAAACAAGCGCGAGTCTAACCGCTTGTTGGCACGTATCGAGGAGAACACCGCACAGCAGTTCAAAGGGTCTGCAACCATTCATGACTTCATTCGCTTGCACCCACCTACCTTTCATCATTCGATCGAGCCACTCGATGCGGATGACCGGCTCCGTAGTATCACACGCAAGCTCCGATTACGCAAGCGTAGCTGAAAGTGACAAGGTCACCTATGATGCATACCACCGGCGTAACTATGAGGCTATGCTTCCGGTGGCGATTCCTACCTGGAGAGTTTTCACTGAGGCTTTTCGCGAGCATCACATTCCTGAAGCCCTCATCGATCGCAAGAGAGAAGAGTTCTGTAGTTTCACCCAGAGTAAGATGGCTGTTGATGTCTACAGCAGAGAGTTCGAGAACCTCGCCCGTTATGCCACAGAAGAGGTGTCCACGGACGCCAAGAAGCAGGCTAGGTTCCGTAAGGGTCTCAACCCCAAGTTGCGTCGTGATCTCCACCTGCATCATTGTGATACATTCCAAGCTCTTGTGAACAAGGCCATTAATGCAGAGATAGCTCAGCTCACTTACGAGGATTCTCGTAAGCACACCCGTGAGTTGGGATCTTCTTCCGGTTCTAGTTGTCAGAAGCGCCGGATTTGGATTCCGAACTCTGCTCTTCCACCCGGATATTCACCGAGACCATCCCATGTGGTGCCTCACCCAGTTCAGTTACATGCTCCACCCAGGCCTATTGGTAGACCGCTTGTCAATGCGGGTCCATGTCCAACTTCAGGGACTTGCTTCACATGCGGAGAGCCAGGAAACTATGCACGTGACTGCTCTCAGGCCAGTTATGCTCCACCCCCGCCCGAGAAGACTGTTGGCTGTGTTAAGCCATCACGCAAGATGATCAATGTTAAGTCAGCTCCCACTAAACGTGGACGTGTGCATCACGTCTCAGCTAAAGACGCTCATGATGATCCGGATGTCGTTCTTGGTACACTCCTTGTCAACTGCCATCCAAAGATCGGTTTTGTTCGACATCGAGCATCTCATTCCTTCATTTGAAAAGCTATGCTAACTTGCACAACATATCATTTTGTGATATGCCCTCTCCGCTAGTCATTCAAACCTCGGATCCAAATGGCAAACTTCTAGTGTAAGCCATGGTAATGAAATCCTTGTTGACAGACTTGTATTCCTTGCCTCACTTATAGCCCTCAAGTCCACAGATATTAACATCATCTTGGGTATGGGCTGGATGAAAGCTCATTATGCCAAGATTGATTGTTTCACTAGGTCTGTTCAGCTTACACACCCATCTGGCAAGATAGTCACTATCTCCACTAGAGTTGCAAAGCGACAACTCTATTCTCTTAATGCCAGCCCTCTTCCAGACCTTGAAGATATCCCGGTAGTCTGTGACTTTCCGGATGTCTTTCCAGAGGAACTGCCAGGTGTTCCACCCGGAGATGTAGAGTTAAATCATAGATCTTATCCCAGGAACCGCTCCAATCTCTAGGAGACCTTACAAGATGGCACCCTTAGAACTAGCCGAGCTTAAGAAACAACTTGATGAGTCCTTGCAAAAGGATTTCATCCGTCCTAGTTCTTCTCCTTGGGCTTGCCCCATCCTCTTCGTCAAGAAGAAGGATGGTACGGACGGATGGTTGTAGATTATCGTCCCGTTAATTTGGTCACGATAAAGAACAAGTATCCGCCTCCCGAGATCAACGACTTGTATGATCAGCTCGCTGGATCCTCGCCTTTTTCCAAGATGGATTTGAGGTTAGGCTACCACCAAATCAAGATCAGAAATGAAGACATTCCCAAAACAGCCTTTGTCACTCGTTATGGCCAGTATGAGTACACCGTCATGTCCTTTGGTCTAACCAACGCCCCAGCCACATTCTCCCGCTTGATGAACTCGATCTTCATGGAGTACTTAGATAAATTTGTCGTGGTTTACCTCGATGATATTCTTATTTACTCGAAGAACGAGGAGGAGCATGCCGAACATCTTAGACTTGTGCTAGAAAAACTCAGAGAGCACCGTCTTTATGCTAAGTTCTCCAAGTGTGAATTTTGGTTGCCAGAAGTGACCTACCTAGGCCACGTAATCTCTGGTAAGGGCATTGCTGTCAATCCTGAGAGAGTTAAGGCCGTTCTTGATTGGACTCCACCTGAATCCGTTAAACAAGTTAGGAGTTTCCTTGGTTTAGCCAGCTATTGTCGCCGCTTCGTTGAAAACTTCTCCAAAGTAGCCAAACCCCTCACGGAACTTCTCAAGAAAGATAAAAAGTTTGAGTGGTCCCCATAGTGTGAGTACAGTTTTCAGGAACTAAAAAGACGCCTGATTTCTGCTCCCATACTTGTGCCACCGGATTTCACTAAAGACTTTGTTATCTACTGCGACGCCTCACGACAGGGACTAGGTTGCATTCTTATGCAGGATCGTCATGTGATTGCCTATGCATCTCATCAGTTGCATCCACATGAAGAGAATTATCCTACACATGATCTAGAGCTTACAGCCGTAGTCTATGCACTCAAGACCTGGCGACACTACCTTCTTGGTCAACGTTGCGAGATCTACACCGATCACCAGAGTCTTAAGTATATCTTCACCCAACCAGATTTGAACCTTAGGCAAAGACGTTGGTTGGAGTTGATCTCAGATTATGATCCAGGGATTACCTACACCCCAGGCAAAGCTAATGTCATGGCTGATGCACTAAGTCAGAATCCTATTGCAACAATCTCATGTTGCAGCAGGTCAACCACTTCTCCATGAAGAATTACGTAAGCTTAACCTTCACATTGCTCCTCACGGATTCCTTTCTACCTTGGTGGCGAAACCTACTCTTGTGGATCATATCATAGAAGCCCGAAGCATGATACGGGATTACGGATCAAGAGAAACATTGCCAAGGGTATTGCTGGTAGTTTCTCTATAGATGATCGAGGTGTCGTTTTCTTTGGGAACACTTTGGTGGTCCCCAAGAAGCAACATCTTCGACAATTGATTCTTAAGGAGGCGCATGAATCTCCTCTCACGATTCATCCCGGTAGTACTAAGATGTATCAGGACCTACGCCAGAGGTTCTGGTGGACTAGGATGAAGAGAGAAATCGCTCAGTTTATTGCTAACTGCGATGTTTGTCGTCGCGTTAAAGCAGAGCATCAGAGGCCTGCTGGCACCCTTCAGCCTTTAGCCATTCCTGAGTGGAAATGGGATAAAGTTGGTATGGACTTCATCACCGGCTTTCCCAAGACCAAGAAAGGGAATAATGCTATCTTCGTAGTCATTGATCGTCTCTCCAAAGTGGCGCACTTCCTACCTGTTCGAGAGAGTATCACTGCTAGTCAGCTCGCTGACTTATATGTCTCTCGAATAGTTTCACTCCATGGTGTTCCACTAGAGATCAATTCAGACTGCCATGGGAACCCATCTTTCCTTCAGACCGCTTTCCACCCTCAGTCGAGTGGTCAGGAGGAAAGGGTCAACCAAATTCTCGAAGACATGCTTAGATCTTGCGTTATCTCATTCGGTATGGATTGGGAGGAATGTCTTCCTTTCGCCGAGTTTGCTTATAACAACAGCTATCAATCCAGTCTCAAGAAAGCTCCTTTTGAGATTCTCTATGGACGAAGATGTCGAACACCCTTGAACTGGTCAGAAACATTGAAAGACAATTCTTTGGACCGGATATGATCCAGGAGGCAGAAGAGCAAGTTCGCATCATTCGTGAGAATTTGAAAATAGCCCAATCTTGTCAAAAGAGCCAGTATGACCGTCGTCATAAGGAAGTGGCTTATGAAATTGGCGACAAGGCTTACCTTCGGGTTACTCCTCTAAAGGGTACCCATCGTTTCGGTATCAAGGGCAAGTTGGCTCCTCGTTACCTTGGTCCCTTTTGCATTCTCGCTAAACGAGGAGAGGTTGCCTACCAGTTGGAACTACCCCCACATCTTTCTCGAGTTCATGATGTCTTCCACGTCTCTCAACTCAGGCGTTGCTTCTCGGATCCCATCCGTGGAGTGGACCAATAAACGCTTGATCTCCAAGATAACCTCACATACCGAGAGTACCGGTTCGCATTCTTGATCAAGCAGAGCGTGTTACCCGACGTCAGAACATCAAGTTTCTCAAGGTTCAGTGGTCTCATCATTCCGAGAGAGAAGCTACTTGGGAGCGAGAAGATCGTCTTCAACTGGAGTACCTCACCTTCTTTCCGTCGACCCCTGAATCTCGGGACGAGATTCTTTTAGAAATGGGGCGAGTTGTCACATCCCTAGTTACGGTATGACCTAGACTAGCTGGTCAATTGTGCATCATGTTTAAATTCCATTTAAATTGAAATGAGGATCTATGAAACCCTCGTAATCATTTTGGAAATTGACCCAAGTAAAAATTGCTCCAAAAAGGTCCAAGAAAATGCTCATGTTGCCCTCAGAAAATATTGGACAGAGATAAAAATCAAACCAATATTTTTAGGAGTCCATAAGTAATTATTTTGGGCATTTGGAATTAATGCGATAATTATTTGTGTTGGATAAATATTGTTATATATATAAAATATTGTCCAAAAATTATGCCATTTATTAAGGAGCTCTGGAATAATATAACTAGCTCCTATAAAAATTGGCATAAGTTAGTAAAATGGTTTGGTATTTTTATTAAACCAAACAAATGTCAGAAATAGAAAACAGAAAAAAACCTACCTGGACTTACCTGTGCAGCCGTGCACTGTGCGGCTTGGCCTGGCCCAGCAGGCCGGCACAGCCCACCACCGCCATCGTCCTCCTGGCGCCAGTCGGCCAGGCGTGTGGCCGACGCGCGCGCACCGCCGTGCCGCCATGCCTCCTGCCTGCCTGCCCCTCTCCCTCGACACCTGGATGCCCCGCGCGAGGCCACGCGCCACCCTGCACCACTCTGCCTCTCTCCCTGGCCTCCCCTCCTCTCCCTCGCTCTTTCTCGCGCGACGCCCGAACACCACCGTCGCCGCAGCTCGTCGCCGTCGTAGCCACCGCCTCTCCCTCGTCTCTCTGACACGCGCAGGAGCTCCGCCTTCTCGCTCTGAAGCTCTCCGCTGAGCCACACAAGCCGGAACGCCCCGTGGAGCCGTCGCCGTCGCCTTCTTCACCTCCGGCCGCCGTGGATCCCCATCGCCGCCCCGCCGTCTCGGTCGTCCTCGAAGCTCGCCATCAAGCCTGCCGAGTCGCGGTGAGCTCCGCCACCGTTCCCCTCTCCGCTTAGTCGCTCGCGCCCGTAGCATCGTTCCCCTGCCATGGCCGTAGCGCCGCCGCCCGTCCATGTCGCTGCTCGTCTCGGCCGCCTCCGCCCAAACCGAGCACCTAACGTGCTCCTGGTGCCACGAGGGTGCCGCAGAGCCCCTCGGGTGGCCTCCCCATGCCCCGCAGCCCGATCCTGCTCGAAGCCGAGCTCCGGCCGCCGCCGTAAGCCTCGCTCCGGCGAGCTCCGCCGCCCCCGCGGCCTCCCACCTGTTCCCCTAGATGCGGGCGAGCGTGACCTCTCCACTGGTGCCCTCAGCGCGTAGAACCGCTGCCGGAACAGCATCTCCGGCGAACATCCGCCGCGGTTTGAGGTCGCCGCCGGCCAAACTCCGGCGGGCTGACGTGGTCGCTTAGTTAGGCGCTAATCACCATTTTGCTAACCACCCCTGTCACTGACAATGGGCCCTGCGCCCTCTAATCCTAATTAGACCAAATAAACCCCCCTGTTAACTAACTGAGAAACTGACGTGTGGCCCCCACACGTCAGATTTGACCTGGTCAGTGCCGTTGACTTGCTGACGCAGCTAGTCATTTTCTGGAATTATTTCTAAACAGGAAATTCCAGAAAATGTTCAAAACTTCAAAAATTCATATAAATTTAACCGTAGCTCAGATTGAAATAATTTATATATGAAAAATTATCAAAAAAATGCAATCTATCCATCTGTACCAGTTTCATGCATGAAAAACCAAGTTATACCTGCTGTATAAGTGAAACACTAAAATGGCTTATATAAAGAGCTTACTTTGGAAATGCATTTGAATCTTTGGTTCAAATGGACTTCAACCAAATGAACTCTAGCTGCATTAGCTCAAACAGCATCACATCTACATGCCATGTTCATGCATCATATTGTTGCATATGCTTGTGTATTGATTGTTGGCACCGTTCCTTCTCGATAGGTCCAGCTTCGGAGAATGCTCGAGAGTACCTGTCTGTGAAGCAGTGCCTCCCTTGTTGATTTACCAGGCAAGCAAACCCCCTTGTTTATTCTGATACAATCCTACTCTCTCGCTCCTGCTCTCAGTTATTGCATTAGGACAACAACGATTCATCTGCTACTTTGTGCTTTGCGGTAGTTGAACCCATTCCTCCGCATGACCTGTCATTGCCACAAGAAATAGTTGAAACCCACTAGCATGTGTAGGAGTTGATTGAGCCATGTTGTGTTCCTACCATGCTATGCCTGCTATTGCTTAGAGTTGTGTCAGTGCGATTCATTGGGAATGAATTGGAGTGTTATGATATGTTCCGATCTTTGAGAGTGAAGTGTGTGAACACGATTTGGTAAAGGTAGCGGTGAGAGGCCATGTAGGAGTACATGGTGGGTTGTCTCACTTTGGAACCGTCCTTAAGCCTTTGAGTTCTATGTATGTCGTCCAATGGCTCGATACTACCACACATTGGGCTCCGGCGCCCAAGCTCTCTCGACTTATTAATCAACTTGATATCCGTCCGGGAGTTGCAACTAGTTTACGGTGTTTGTAGGTAGTGTTAGTAGTCTACCAAGTGGCACCCGCCATGGTGGGCTTGGGACAGACTAGGCATGATGCACGGTGTACCAAGTGGGACCCGGTTGGTGGGCTTGGGAACCCTGCTCACATCGTTTAGGGCCGTGAGCGACACCCCGGCCGGATCTCCTTGCGGATGGAACCCGAATAGGCGATAAACCTGGACGAGAGACTTGTGTGGTTAGTCAGGTCGTGGCCGATACCCTCGCTAGGCTTTCGCTTGAAGGTTGCCGAGATACATGACGTGTATATGGCGGTAAGTGGCGAGAGCGTGTGTGAAGAAGTACACCCCTGCAGGGTTATCATGATCTATTCGAATAGCCTAGTTGTTTATCCTTGGTAGCCTCTCTTATGGGGAAATGTAGTCTAGTGCTTCCACCGAGCCATGGTAAGCCGCTACAGCCCGGGTTACCGGAGTCCTGCTAGCCCAGTGCTACAGCCCGGATTCACACGCTGCTGACCGACATGCTCGATGTTGATTCATGTATGCCTGTCCCCATAGGTTAGTGCCACTTTGGGTTCACGACTAGTCATGTCGGCCCGGTTCTCTGTCATATGGATGCTAGCGACACTATCATATACGTGAGCCAAAAGGCGCAAACGGTCCCGGGCCATGGTAAGGCGACACCCGTGGAATACCGTGCGTGAGGCCGCAAAGTGATATGATGTGTTACATGCTAGATCGGTGTGACTTAGGATCGGGGTCCCGACAGCTTAGTTGTCACAGCCCCAGAATTGGTTGTAATTAGTGGCATCTGCATCCATGCATCATGTTTGATTTCAAAGGAATTTTGAGATGGGGATTGCCTAAACCCTAGCATTAAAGGAATTCAAATAGGTTCAACTAAAATATTTTTCAGGTGAGTCCAAATGGCTTTAGAAAATGTTCATCATTTACGGAAAAATGCTATAAACCATAACCCGGAGGTGCCGCACATTTTTCATGACATATTTGGTCACCGGGTTAATTCATAAAGTATTTGCATTTGGGCATTTAATGCTAATAAATAGTTTAAATGCTCAAATAATCATAAACTAAAATGATTGCTGTTTGTTATATTCCAAACAGTGGCATTGAGCAGTTTTATGATTTTTGGATCTGTTTTAGTATTTTTAGTAAAGCCACAAAGTTTACAGAAAATTAGAAAACTAAAACAATTAAAAGGGAGAGAGAGAGAAGAGGCCCCAGGCCACTTACCTGGACTGGGCCGGCCCACCTGGCCCGTGCCAGTCACCCTCCTCCTTGCGCCAGAAGGACGCCGGCGTGCTGACAGCAGCCTTGGGATGCACCACCTCCCGCTTGGCCGTGTCGCGCTCTCTGTCAACCCAATCTCAGCGCTGGAGACGCCTCGAAGCCCCTCTCGCCTCTCCCTCACTCGCTGCACTCTCTCCCCCTCCTCTGCCTCTCCTGCGCACAGCCACCGAACGGAGCCGCCGCCACCGTCGCCGTTCGCCGCTACCACCGGCCTCCCCTATGCCCTAGACACGCTCCTGTGATCCTCTCCCCCGAGTCACGCAACGCCGGGTGCCCGGGAACGCCGCCACCACCGTCGTCCTCAACTCCGGTCTCCGAGATCGCCGGTAATGCCCCGACGTCGTCCGACCTTCCCGAGCCCATCGAGACGCTACCGGAACCGATGTGAGCTCACGAACCGATCCCCCTCCTCCCCTGCTCGCGCTCATACTCTAGCTCCGTTCCCTACCTCTGCCGAAACTTGCCGCCACCGTGAATGTCGCCGTCGTTGTTACGGTGGGCCAACGCCGCCTATGAGCACCCGGTTGAGTTCGTGCTGCCCCGTAGCCTCTGCCCGTGCTCTTCGTTCGCTCTAAATCGAGCTGCAGCCCATGACTGCGGCTGGCCCGAACTCCGCCACCACCACGAGCTTGCCTCCGGCAAGCTTCGGCCACCAGCCCCTGCGCTTGCACAGATGGATGCGGGTGAGCTCCAGCTCCCCGCGGGTGCCCTCCGCCGCTCGTTTGGGCGCTGGGGGAGCAAACCCGAGCCCTCCGTCGCGCCTGTTCCCACCGGCGACGAGCCGCCGGTGGATTAGCCCCGCTTGACCGGGATTTGACCCCCCCTGGGTCAGTGACATGCGGGCCCTGCCCGGCTAACCAAGTTAGTTAGGGTTAATTTTAATTAGGTTAGTTAGTCAAATCACTGACACGCGGGACCCACTGGTCAGTTGACCTGGGCTGTCCCGTTGACTTGCTGACGTCATGATGATGTAAGGCCGACCTTAGAATTCATTTTCTGGAATTAGTTTAATTCTAAATACTTAGAAATTCCAGAAAATGTTTAAAACTTGTAAAATTCATATAAATTCAACCATAACTCCAAATGAAATAAATTATATATAAAAATGATCAGAAAAATCCAATCTATCCATCTGTACCACTTTCATGCATGATTGAACAAGTTAACCTCACTGAATAGGATGAATCATGATTAGGGCAATTTATGAACTAGCATTTGGAGTTGGAGTTTAACCTTGTTTGAATTCCACTTCAATTAACTTGGCTTATCGCTGCATTAGGTCAATTCGGTTCCTTAACATGACATGTCATTCATTTGTTTGTGCATTGCATTGATTGTGTTTCTTCTTGTTTGTCGGTGGTTGTTCCCTCTCGATAGACGTGGTTTCGATGATGAGATCGATGACACTATTGAAGAACTATATAATCTTCAGAAGTGCCAGGCAAGCAAAACCCCCTTGTTCATTCCGATACAATCCCACTCTCTCGCTCCTGCTCTATTTTACTGCATTAGGACAACAACGTTTCAACTGTTACTTGCTGCGGTAGCTGAACCCCTTTATCCTCTGCATGACCTAGCATTGCCACAGTAAATAGATGAAACCCACTAGCATGGGTAGGAGTTGTTTGAGCCCTGATGTGCCTACTCATTCATGCTTGTTTGTCATGCCTGCTATTGCTTAGAGTTGTGTCAGGTCTGATTCATCGGGAATGAATTGGAAAGTGGTGAACATGTCCTCCTGTGTGTGAGCTAAGTGTGTGAACACGATTTGGTAAAGGTAGCGGTGAGAGGCCATGTAGGAGTACATGGTGGGTTGTCTCATTGAAGCCGTCCTTAGGAACTGAGTTCTGTGTTTGTGATCCATGAACAGTTACTACAACACATTGGGCTCCGGGCGCTCCAAGCTCTCTCGACTTATTAATCAACTTGATATCCGTCCAGGAGTTGCAACTAGTTTCTGGTGTTTGTAGGTAGTGTTAGTAGTCTACCAAGTGGCACCCGCTACAGGTGGGCTTGGGACAGACTAGGCACAGTGGCACGGTGTACCAAGTGGCACCCGGTTGGTGGGCTTGGGAACCCTGCTCACATCGTTTGGGGCCGTGATTGACACCCCGGCCGGATCTCCTTGCGGATGGAACCCGAATAGGCGATAAACCTGGACGAGAGACATGTGTGGTTAGTCAGGTCGGGGCCGACTCCCTCGCCCAGCTTCCGCTTGAAGGTTGCCGAGGTACATGACGTGTACAGGGCGATAAGTGGCGAAAGCGTGCGTGAAGAAGTACACCCCTGCAGGGTTATCATTATCTATTCGAATAGCCGGATTCCTCGGACATGGAAACTTGGACCCCTTGCATAGTTCATAGACAAGTGAAAGTGGATACTCTAAAACTCGCAAGATAAGCGTGAGTGCTATGGATGGCGTTCTCGTAGGGAGACAGGAGCGGATCCATAGTGGTGTATTGATATGGTGAATATGTGGACTCGTAGCGCCACCTCAAAAGAGTTACTTGCGTCGTAGTTTAGGATAGCCACCGAGTCAAAGTCGGCTTGTCGGTCAAACTCCACCACCCCTTTGTTGATAATGTTGCATGTGTAGTTAGTTACGATGTAAGTCTTCTTTGAGTACAATTGTACTCATGTTTGCTTATTTTTATGTTTTGCATGCACGTCAATCTCGCTAGTAGTTCCGCGTGGACTTGACGCTTAGCTTGATACCTCAGCTACGATCTTGTGCCCTCGGCAGATCTCGGTAGATAGTCGGGCTTCTCAGCCTTTTTCATTTTTAGATGTACGTACTTTCAGACATGTTAAGCTTCCGCTTGTGCTTTGACATGTATGCTCTGAGTGTTGGGTCATGAGACCCATGTTTGTAATATCCCGCTCCTCGGAGCCTAATGAATAAATATTTGAGTCGTAGAGTTATGTTGTGATGCCATGTTGTACTTACACATATTGAGCATATTGTGTGTATGTTTGAAACGCTTGGTATGTGTGGGATCCGACAATCTAGTTGTTTATCCTTGGCAGCCTCTCATATGGGGAAATGTAGTCTAGTGCTTCCTGAGCGATAGTAGTCCGCTTCTGCCCAGTTCACCGGAGTCTTGCTAGCCCAAAGACTACTGCTCTGGACACTTGGCCGTCGGCATGTGTTTCACTTCGTTCCTATGTCCGTCCTTCGGGAAATGTCACGCGGTGATATCCGGAGTCCTGCCTAGCTCGCCATGTACCGGGTTCCCGGAGTCCTGTTAGCCCGATTGCTACAGCCCGGATTCACACGCCATCGAATCGACATGCTCGATGTGATTCATGTATGCCTGTCCCCATGGGTTAGTGCCGCTTTGGGTTCACGACTAGCCATGTCGGCCCGGTTCTCTGTCATATGGATGCTAGCGACACTATCATATACGTGAGCCAAAAGGCTTAAACGGTCCCGGCCATTGTAAGGCGACACCATTGGGAATACCGTGCGTGAGGCCGCAAAGTGATATGAGGTGTTACCGGCTAGATCGATGTGACTTGGAATCGGGTCCCGACAGCGTTGGTATCGAGCAGATCGCCTCAGAGGGATTACCAAGCCAAACCGGTCAAGTTGTGTCTAGAAATGCTTTAGTTATGTAAGGGAATTGATTGTGGAAGGAACGTAAGAATCTTTTTACTCCTTATACCTCATGGCCTTCTGATCTGAGTCATCCTCTTCTCTTCTACGGGGATTAAGAACTAGGCTTCTCATCTTTCTATCAGGATGACGTGTTACTAATCCATAGACTTTTAAGATTGTTGGGTTTACGCCCCAGTTCAGTTTCTACTATTTTCGTATGTTTATAGTTGGTCTCAAAACCCTGATATTGTGATGTTGAGTGGTCATGCCACCATTTTTGCAGGATGTCTCAAATTATTTTGAGAATTCTGATCGTTATCTTGTCCGAGTCATCCTGTGTTTCTAAACTATCTCGATGCATTTGCAAATCCCTTCCTCCGTTCTCGATGTCCTTTTGGGCGGATTAATCACATTAATCGGTGAGTTGAGGTACCCTATTGCCTCAACATATATGTTGGAGTTAGTACTATGACCCTAGGTGTTTCAGGGAGTCATCTAGTAATCTAGCCATGTTTTGTGTTCCCAGTGTGATGATTCTGGCCGTCATTCTCGAAAGCATCCCGTGATGCCACTTAGTAGTAGGCATTCTACTCCTGGGTTTCTGAACCCGAGATTCACCCTACTTACCTCATGTTGATAGTGTTTGCTAGTTCCTTTAGGATATTAGTAAGATTGCGATAGTCCTCGAGGTCCGTGGTATTTCCTTCTTCCAAATACTATGAACCGCTTATGGCGAAGTTCCTCGCTAAATCGAAGGATCACAAACTGTGGTGCTCTTGAGGAGTACTCCATTCCATATTGCAACTCTGCCAGTTCTACCTTCTGCATAGGTTATCCGGAAGAAACCTGTTGAACTTGATTCGACATACTAACCTATGCATCCACAACTCAAAAAGTTATTTGTTTCTCGAGTTGTTCCTCCTTAGTTGTATTCTGACCCCCGTCTATAAATTGATAGCCAAGGGTATGCGTGCATTCGTTTATCGATGCCTATTACTCTTGTGGTCCGTCAAGCCATTCTATCCTAAATGACTTGGAGAAACAAACTCGAGTACCCCATCCATATCTAGGATTGGGTCAAAGTAGTTGTATTTCGCAGATCAAAATGCCAATCCAGGTTTTGATTCTGTTCTACCTCAGTGTATTACCCCCTTTATGTCAGGATTGTCATGAGAATTGCACCATTTCTCATGAATTCTTGGCGCAGTGATACTTCTCGCCATCATTATTCATTCCTCGGTCCCGTGTTGATGTAACCGGACTGCCGACAAGTGAATTGTGATGTGTGAAATCGATACTCCTAGCAACCTCGTTGCTTGGTAGTTAATGGACAATATTCTCATTCTTAGCGTCTTGGTTATTAAATCATCATACTAAGATTGATCGTGCTACCTAATCCTTATTTACGGTGCACCCTTGATCAATGAGTTAGGATTATTCAATCTCTTGCTTATTTGATCATATCGTCTTGCTCGAAAAGCAAGATTGTTCTCGAGCTTAATAACGTATCGGTGGTTCGTGACTTTCCAAATATCTTCTTGGAAGTGCTACCAGGTTGTCGCTGACCGCTATGTTAAGTTCGTGATCAAGTTGGTTTCTTGTAAACCACCCCTTCTCCAAGAATCCGTGTTGGATACCCCTGAGCTAGTTGGTTAAGCTAAACGACAACTTGGAGAGTTGGAAGATAAACGCTTGCCTAACTTAGTTCGTTCTATGGGATATCCTTGTGTGTGTCTGTGTTGAAGAGAGACGATATCTCCATCGATGGTCCTCGTGATCAGTTGTTGGACCTATTGTCTTATCAATTCTTTGACTTGAGTATGGGCCATCGTCAAGTCAAATCAGAATCAATGATGTTCGTAATGTTGTCTTACTCGTGGTTGATTCCTCGAGCATACACCATTACATATTTTGGTCTGACCAATACTATCACCGTGTTCACATGATGGTGGAAGTCCAGTGATATGGAAATTCCGATGAGTTTTTGTTGAGCCCATTAGCAGCATTTTGTCTCCCCCATGATTCATGTTGAACATCAACCTAGTGTTGAAAACTTTGTAAGCAATGCCTTCGTGTTCCGTTCATCAAGCCTATGCTTGGATGGAAGAAGTGACTTCCTCGAATTCATGTGCTTTAGGTGTAAGTTGCCGCCATGAATTTGAGAAAGGTTTGTTTTGTTTCCTCCGAATCGTCCCAAGTTAGTCATGCACGTGCGAAGTGCCCTATGGTTTGATAGGTTGGCCGCCTCCACTCCATATGTGTTCCTAGCACACCAAGCCACTGATTGATTTGTTCAAGGAGAAGAAGTTCCTTCTTAAGAGCATGCCTTATGCAAGGACTTCGTTATCCTTGATGATGGTTCCCACGAACTTGGTAGTGTTTTATCATAAGACTACCATGTGGTCATGCTTGTCTCGAGACGGCGTGTTCACATGTGTTTAGCAGAACCAGCTCATGTTTTGGAGCTTGCTATCTTAGTTCATTCCTCGAGAATCCCGCAACGCCATCTCGTCGAATCGTGTTGCAAACTTTCTTTCAGACATGCTAAATCTGAAGTATCCTATCACCAACCGGATCTGTATCTCAGGCAGATATGATGGTTGGAACCTTTCCGACATTTGCATTCTGTTCCCAGCTTGCACTGCCATTGTGCCAATCCCCCCATGGGCTGCCCTTCTTGGTAGTTGCTATCCAATATCATCTTCAAAAATGGACTTACCATGGGTCCCATCCATCTCCGATGATAAGCAGAAATCATCCATTGCGTTGTCTTCAACAAGGTAGTCCATATCATCCATTCTAGCCCGAGTGTGTCGTTCTTCCGAACTCCTTCAAATGATCGTTTGTGAATTTGCCTTAGGTTGGTATAAGAGTTTCAATGATCTCTGAATCAAAAGTAATTCTTTTTGCCACTTAAGGGAATAACTCTACGAGTCACCTTTCCTAAGGTGTTCCGTTATGGAATCATGGCAATCATCTCCTGGTTACTTTGAAACCATGCATCATTTTGCTTAAGCGTGGAATGGTTGCCTACCAATTTGAACCTTCGTCATCCGTTTCTTTTCCATAATTCCTAATGTGTGTTTGGTGTCTCAACTCAGGAGATGTTCTTACGTCTCACTCCATGAACTGATCTTGAGTTGCTCGATCTTCAAGAGGATTAAATCCTGTAGGGTTTCTCCCTCTTTCTGTTGTCGTGTCGAGTGAAGATCTCGAAAGCAAAGACGTCAAGACCAAGATGATGGAATGAATCAACATCTTCGAGAAGGGCAAATGGATCATGAAGATTGTGATAGTTTTGTGACTCCCCTTTTCCCCTTACCTCACGTCTTGAATCTCGGGGCGAGATTCTTGTTTAGTGGGGTGAGTTGTCATCCTGACCCGAATTGGTTGTAATTAGTGGCATCTGCATCCATGCATCATGTTTGATTTCAAAGGAATTTTGAGATGGGGATTGGCTAAACCCTAGCATTAAAGGAATTCAAATAGGTTCAACTAAAAATATTTTTCAGTGAATCCAAATGGCTTTAGAAAATGTTCATCATTTCTGGCAAAATGCTATAAACCATAACCAGAGGTGCTGCACATTTTTCATGACATATTTGGTCACTGGGTTAATTCATAAAGTATTTGCATTTGGGCATTTAATGCTAATAAATAGTTTAAATCCTCAAACAATCATAAACTAAAATGATTGCTGTTTGTTATATTCCAAACAGTGGCATTGAGCAGTTTTATGATTTTTGGATCTGTTTTAGTATTTTTAGTAAAGCCACAAAGTTTACAGAAAGTTAGAAAACAAAAACAATTAAAAGGGAGAGAGAGAGAAGAGGCCCCAGGCCACTTACCTGGACTGGGCCGGCCCACCTGGCCCATGCCAGTCACCCTCCTCCTTGCGCCAGAAGGACGTCGGCGTGTCGACGCTGCCATACCGACCGCACCACCTCCTCGCTCATGGTGTCACGCTCTCCGTCAACCCAATCCCGCGCTGAGACGCCTCGAAGCCCCTCTCGCCTCTCCCTCACTCGCTGCACTCTCTCCTCCTTCTGCCTTTCTCCTGCGCAAGAGCCACCGAACGGAGCCGCGCCACCGTCGCCGTTCGCCGCTACCACCGGCCTCCCCTATGCCCTAGACACGCTCCTGTGATCCACGAAGACTCCCTCGTCCTCTCCACCGAGTCACGCAACGCCGGGTGCCCGGGAACGCCGCCACCACCGTCGTCCTCAACTCCGGTCTCCGAGATCGCCGGTAATGCCCCGACGTCGTCCGACCTTCCCGAGCCCATCGAGACGCTGCTACTGGAACTGGCTGTGAGCTCACGAACCGATCCCCTCCTCCACGCTCGCTCATACTCTAGCTCGTTCCCCACCTTCGCCAAACTTGCCGCCGCCATGAATGTCGCCCTCGTCGTTACGGTGGGCCAACGCCGCCTATGAGCACCCGGTTGAGTTCCTGCTGCCCCGTAGCCTCTGCCCGTGCTCTTCGTTCGCTCTAAATCAAGCTGCAGCCCCGCGCCCGTGCTGGCCCGAACTCCGGCCACCGCCTCGAGCTTGCCTCCGGCGAGCTCGGGCCACCCCAGCCCCTGCCGCTTGCACAGATGGATGCGGGTGAGCTCCAACTCCCCGAGGGTGCCCTCCGCCGCTCGTTTGGGCGCTGGGAGAGCGAACCCGAGCCCTCCGTCGCGCCTGTTGCCACCGGCGACGAGCCACCGGTGGATTAGCCCCGCTTGACCGGGATTTGACCCCACAGGTCAGCGGCGTGCGGGCCCGCCTGCCAACCAAGTTAGTTAGGGTTAATTTTAATTAGGTTAGTTAGTCTAATCATCGACACGCGGGACCCACTGGTCAGTTGACTGGCTGCCCCTGCTGACTTCGTGACGTCATGATGATGTGGCTGATGCAAGATAATTCATTTTTTGGAATTAGTTTAATTCTAAATACTTAGAAATTCTAGAAAATGTTTAAAACTTGTAAAATTCATATAAATTCAACCGTAACTCCAAATGAAATAAATTATATATGAAAAATGATCATAAAAATCCAATCTATCCATCTGTACCACTTTCATGCATGATTGAACAAGTTAACCTCACTGAATAGGATGAATCATGATTAGGGCAATTTATGAACTAGCATTTGGAGTTGGAGTTTAACCTTGTTTGAATTCCACTTCAATTAACTTGGCTTATCGCTGCATTAGGTCAATTCAGTTCCTTAACATGACATGTCATGCATTTGTTTGTGCATTGCATTGATTGTGTTTCTTCTTGTTTGTCGGTGGTTGTTCCCTCTCGATAGACGTGGTTTCGATGATGAGATCGATGACACTATTGAAGAAGCTGTATAATCTTGAAGTGCTGTGCAAGCAAAACCCCTTGTTCATTTCGATACAATCCCACTCTCTCGCTCTGCTCTATTTTCTTGCATTAGGACAACAACGTTTCAAGCTGTTACTTGCTGCGGTAGCTGAACCCCTTTATCCTCTGCATGACCTGTCATTGCCACAGTAAATAGATGAAACCCACTAGCATGAGTAGGAGTTGTTTGAGCCCTGATGTGCCTACTCATTCATGCTTGTTTGTCATGCCTGCTATTGCTTAGAGTTGTGTCAGTCTGATTCATAGGGAATGAATTGGAAAGTGGTGAACATGTCCTACTGTGTGTGAGCTAAGTGTGTGAACACGATTTGATAAAGGTAGCGGTGAGAGGCCATGTAGGAGTACATGGTGGGTTGTCTCATTGAAGCCGTCCTTAGGAACCGAGTTCTGTGTTTGTGATCCATGAACAGTTACTACCACACATTGGGCTCCGGGCGCTCCAAGCTCTCTCGACTTATTAATCAACTTGATCTCCATCCAGGAGTTGCAACTAGTTTACATTGTTTGTAGGTAGTGTTAGTAGTCTACCAAGTGGCACTGCATGCAGTGGGCTTGGGACAGACTAGGCACAGTGGCACGGTGTACCAAGTGGCACCCGGTTGTTGGGCTTGGGAACCCTGCTCACATCGTTTGGGGCCGTGAGCGACACCCCGGCCGGATCTCCTTGCGGATGGAACCCGAATAGGCGACAAACCTGGATGATAGACTTGTGTGGTTAGTGAGGTCGTGGCCGACTCCCTTGCCCAACTTTTGCTTGAAGGTTGCCGAGGTACATGACGTGTACAAGGCGATAAGTGGCGAAAGCGTGTGTGAAGAAGTACACCCCTGCAGTGTTATCATTATCTATTCGAATAGCCGGATTCCTCGGATATAGAAACTTGGACCCCTTGCATAGTTCATAGACAAGTGAAAGTGGATACTCAAAAACTCGCAAGATAAGCGTGAGTGCTATGGATGGCGTTCTCGTAGGGAGACGGGAGCGGATCCATAGTGGTGTATTGATATGGTGAATATGTGGACTCGTGTGCGCCCACCTCAAAAGAGTTACTTGCGTACAGTAGTTTAGGATAGCCACCGAGTCAAAGCTGGCTTCTTGCGGTCAAACTCCACCACCCCTTTGTTGATAATGTTGCATGTGTAGTTAGTTCGATGTAAGTCTTGCTGAGTACAATTGTACTCACATTTGCTTATTTTATGTTTTGCGAGAGACGTCGGTCTCGCTAGTAGTTCAGCGTGGACTTGACGTTTAGCTTGATACCTCAGCTACGATCTTGTGCCCTCGGCAGGATCTGGTAGATAGTCAGGCTTCTCAGCATTTTTCATTTGTAGATGTTTGTACTCAGACATGTTAAGCTTCCGCTTGTGCTTTGACTTGTATGCTCTGAGTGTTGGGTCATGAGACCCATGTTTGTAATATCCCGCTCCTCGGAGCCTAATGAATAAATATTTGAGTCGTAGAGTTATGTTGTGATGCCATGTTGTATTTACACATATTGAGCATATTGTGTGTATGTTTGAAATGCTTGGTATGTGTGGGATCCGACAATCTAGTTGTTTATCCTTGGCAGCCTCTCATATGGGGAAATGTAGTCTAGTGCTTCCTGAGCGATAGTAGTCCGCTACATCCCGGTTCACCGGAGTCCTGCTAGCCCAGCACTACTCCTCTGGACACTTGACTGTCCGGCATGTGTTTCACTTCGTTCCTATGTCTGTCCCTTCGGGGAAATGTCACGCGGTGATATCCGGAGTCCTGCCTTAGCCTGCTCTGACTGGGTTCCTGAGTCCTGTTAGCCCAAAGGTTACAGCCCGGATTCACACGCTGACCGACACATGCTCGATGTGATTCATGTATGCTTGTCCCCATGGGTTAGTGCCGCTTTGGGTTCACGACTAGCCATGTCGGCCCGGTTCTCTGTCATATGGATGCTAGCGACACTATCATATCGTGAGCCAAAAGGCACAAACGGTCCTGGGCCATGGTAAGGCGACACCCATGGGAATACCGTGCGTGAGGCTGCAAAGTGATATGAGGTGTTACCGGCTAGATCGATGTGACTTGGAATCGGGGTCCTGACAGCGTTGGTATCAGAGCCTGACTGCCTGTAGGATTACCAAGCCAAACTGGTCGAAGTTGTGTCTAGAAATGCTTTAGTTAGCACCCCAACGTGCTCCTGGTGCCACGAGGGTGCCGCAGAGCCCCTCGGGTGGCCTCCCCGTGCCCCGCAGCCCGATCCCGCTTGAAGCCGAGCTCTGGCCGCCAGAAGCCTCGCTCCGTGAGCTCCGCCGCTTCGCTGCCTCCCACTGTTCCCCTAGATGCGGCGAAGCGTGACCTCTCCACTGGTGCCTCGCCACAGAGAACCACCGCCGAATAAAGCATCTCCGGCGAACATCCGCCGCGGTTTGAGGTCGCCGCCGGCCAAACTGCGGCGGGCTGACGTGATCGCTTAGTTAGGCGCTAATCACCATTTGACTAACCACCCCTAACACTGACAGTGGGCCCGGCACCCTCTAATCCTAATTAGACCAAATAAACCCCCTGTTAACTAACTGAGACACTGACTTGTGACCCCCACACGTCATATTTGACCTGGTCAGCGCCGTTGCCTTGCTGACGCAGCTATTCATTTTCTGGAATTATTTCTAAACAGGAAATTCCAGAAAATGTTCAAAACTTCAAAAATTCATATAAATTCAACCGTAGCTCAGATTGAAATAATTTATATATGAAAAATTATCAGAAAAATGCAATCTATCCATCTGTACCAGTTTCATGCATGAAAAACTAAGATATACCTGCTGTATAAGTGAAACACTAAAATGGCTTATATAAAGAGCTTACTTTGGAAATGCATTTGAATCTTTGGTTCAAATGGACTTCAACCAAATGAACTCTAGCTGCATTAGCTCAAACAGCATCACATCTACATGCCATGTTCATGCATCATATTGTTGCATATGCTTGTGCATTGATTGTTGGCACCGTTCCTTCTCGATAGGTCCAGCTCACGGAGAGTGCTCGAGAGTACTGCGTGAAGCAGTGCCTCCCTTGTTGATTTACCAGGCAAGCAAACCTCCTTGTTCATTCCGATACAATCCTACTCTCTCGCTCCTGCTCTCAGTTATTGCATTCGGACAACAACGATTCATCTGCTACTTTGTGTTGCGGTAGTTGAACCCATTCCTCTGCATGACCTGTCATTGCCACAGTAAATAGTTGAAACCCACTAGCATGTTTAGGAGTTGATTGAGCCATGTTGTGTTCCTACCATGCTATGCCTGCTATTGCTTAGAGTTGTGTCGGTCTGATTCATTGGGAATGAATTGGAGTGTTACGATATGTTACGATCTTTGAGAGTGAAGTGTGTGAACACGATTTGGTAAAGGTAGCGGTGAGAGGCCATGTAGGAGTACATGGTGGGTTGTCTCACTGGAACCGTCCTTAAGCACTGAGTTCTATGTATGTCGTCCAATGACTCGATACTACCACACATTGGGCTCCAGGCGCTCCAAGCTCTCTCGACTTATTAACCAACTTGATCTCTGTCCAGGAGTCGCAACTAGTTTCTGGTGTTTGTAGGTAGTGCTATTTTTCTACCGAGTGGCACCCGGCGAGGTGGGCTTGGGACAGACTAGGCAGTGTGGCACGGTGTACCAAGTGGCACCAGGATGGTGGGCTTGGGTACCTGCTCACATCGTTTGGGGCCGTGAGCGACACCGGCCGGATCTCCTTGCGGATGGAATCCGAATAGGCGATAAACCTGGACTAGAGTCTTGTGTGGTTAGTCGTGTCGTGGCCGACACCCTCGCCAAAGCTTCCGCTTGAAGGTTGCCGAGATACATGACGTGTATATGGCGGTAAGTGGCGAGAGCGTGTGTGAAGAAGTACACCCCTGCAGGGTTGTCATGATCTATTCGAATAGCCGTGTCCTCGGTTATGGACTTCTTGGATGCTTACGTGGTACATAGACAACTTGAAGTGGATACTCTAAAATGCTCAAGACAAGTGTGAGTGCTATGGATGGCCTTCTCATATGGAGATGGGAATGAATCCATAGTAGTGTATAGTGTGGTGACTAGTGGACTCGTGTGCGCCATATCACCTCAAAGAAGTTCTGGTAGTCGTAGAACAGGATAGCCACAGAGTCAAAGCTGGCTTAATGCAACTAAACCCCACATTACCCTCTTGATACAAATGCATGTATAATAGGAACTGATGTAAGTCTTGCTGAGTACCTTTGTACTCACGTTGCTTTATTTATGTTTTTGCAGCGGAGATTTCGGTCTTACTAGTAGTTCCGCTTGGACTTCGACGAGTAGCTTGTTACCTCAGCTACGATCTTGCACCCTTGGGAGGGTCTTGTAGATAGTTAGGCTTCTCAGCCTTTTTCTTTTGTAGTTGTCTGTACTCAGACATGTAATGCTTCCGCTTGTTGCTTGTATGCTCTGAATGATGGGTCATGTGACCCCTGTTTGTATTAAATGCTATGTGGCTCTTCTGAGCCTTTACCTATATGATTTTGCGTTATGTTGTGATGCCATGTTGTACAACACATACTTGCATGTTATGCGTACGTGTAACGTGTATTGCTATGTGTGGGATCTGACAACCTAGATGTTTATCCTTGGTAGCCTCTCTTATGGGGAAATGTAGTCTAGTGCTTCCACCGAGCTGGGGTAGTCCTTCTGCCCGGTTTATCGGAGTCCTGCTAGCCCAAAGCACTACCGCTCCTAACACTTAGACTGCTCGGCATGTGATTCACTTCGTTCTGTGTGTCCTTCGGGGAAATGTCACGCGGTGACATCCGGAGTCCTGCCTAGCCTGCTACAGCCCGGGTTACCAGAGTCCTGTTAGCCCAGTGCTACAGCCCGGATTCACACGCTGCTGACCGACATGCTCGATGTTGATTCATGTATGCCTGTCCCCATAGGTTAGTGCCACTTTGGGTTCACGACTAGAACTATAATATCTTCAGAAGTGCCAGGCAAGCAAAACCCCCTTGTTCATTCCGATACAATCCCACTCTCTCGCTCCTGCTCTATTTTACTGCATTAGGACAACAACGACTCATGTGTTACTTGCTGCGGTAGCTGAACCCCTTTATCCTCTGCATGACCTGTCATTCGATAGTAAATAGATGAAACCCACTAGTATGAGTAGGAGTTGTTTGAGCCCTGTTGTGCCTACTCATTCATACTTGTTGTTCACAGCCCCAGAATTGGTTGTAATTAGTGGCATCTGCATCCATGCATCATGTTTGATTTCAAAGGAATTTTGATATGGGGATTGCCTAAACCCTAGCATTAAAGGAATTCAAATAGGTTCAACTAAAAATATTTTTCAGTGAATCCAAATGGCTTTAGAAAATGTTCATCATTTCTGGAAAAATGCTATAGACCATAACCAGAGGTGCTGCACATTTTTCATGACATATTTGGTCACTGGGTTAATTCATAAAGTATTTGCATTTGGGCATTTAATGCTAATAAATAGTTTAAATGCTCAAATAATCATAAACTAAAATGATTGCTGTTTGTTATATTCCAAACAGTGGCATTGAGCAGTTTTATGATTTTTGGATCTGTTTTACTATTTTTAGTAAAGCCACAAAGTTTACAGAAAATTAGAAAACAAGAACAATTAAAAGGGGGAGAGAGAGAGAAGAGGCCCTGTGCCACTTACAGGACTGGGCCGGCCCACCTGCCCGTGCAAGGCCACCCTCCTCCTTGCGCTAGAAGGACGTCGGCGTGTCGACGCGCGCGCGCCCGACCGCACCACCTCCTGCTTCGCCGTGTCGCACTCTCCGTCAACCCAATCCCGTGCCTGGAGACGCCTCGAAGCCCCTCTCGCCTCTCCCTCACTCGCTGCACTCTCTCCCCCTCCTCTGCCTCTCCTGCACGCAGCCACCAAACGGAGCCGCCGCAACCGTCGCCGTTCGCCGCTACCACCGGCCTCCCCTATGCCCTAGACATGCTCCTGTGATCCGCGAAGACTCCCTCGTCCTCTCCACCGAGTCACGCAACGTCGGGTGCCCGGGAACGCCGCCACCACCGTCGTCCTCAACTCCGGTCTCCGAGATCGCCGGTAATGCCCCGACGTCGTCCGACCTTCCCCGAGCCCACTGAGATGCGCGCTGGAACCGCTGTGAGCTCACGAACCGATCCCCCTCCTCCCTTGCTCGCGCTCATACTCTAGCTCCGTTCCCCACCTCCGCCGAAACTTGCCGCCGCCCTTGAAATGTCGCCGTCGTCGTTACGGTGGGCCAACGCCGCCTATGAGCACCCGGTTGAGTTCCTGCTGCCCCGTAGCCTCTGCCCGTGCACTTCATTTGCTCTAAATTGAGCTGCAGCCCCGCGCCCGTGCTGGCCCGAACTCCGGCCACCGCCGCGAGCTTGCCTCCGGCGAGCTCGGGCCACCCCAGCCCCTGCCGCTTGCACAGATGGATGCGGGTGAGCTCCAGCTCCCCGCGGGTGCCCTCCGCCGCTCGTTTGGGCGCTGGGAGAGCGAACCCGAGCCCTCCGTCGCGCCTGTTGCCACCGGCGACGAGCCGCCGGTGGATTAGCCCCGCTTGACCGGGATTTACCCCCGCCTGGTCATCGACGGCGTGCGGGCCCTTGGCCAACCAAGTTAGTGAGGGTTAATTTTAATTAGGTTAGTTAGTCTAATCATTGACACGCGGGACCCACTGGTCAGTTAACCTGGGCTGCCCCGTTGACTCGCTGACGTCATGATGATGTAGCGATGACGCAGAAATTCCAGAAAATGTTTAAAACTTGTAAAATTCATATAAATTCAACCGTAACTCCAAATGAAATAAATTATATATGAAAAATGATCAGAAAAATATAATCTATCCATCTGTACCACTTGCATGCATGATTGAACAAGTTAACCTCACTGAATAGGATGAATCATGATTAGGGCAATTTATGAACTAGCATTTGGAGTTGGAGTTTAACCTTGTTTGAATTCCACTTCAATTAACTTGGCTTACTGCTGCATTAGGTCAATTCAGTTCCTTAACATGACATGTCATTCATTTGTTTGTGCATTGCATTGATTGTGTTTCTTCTTGTTTGTCGGTAGTTGTTCCCTCTCGATAGACGTGGTTTCGATGATGAGATCGATGACACTATTGAAGAACTATATAATCTTTAGAAGTGCCAGGCAAGTAAAACCCCCTTGTTCATTCCGATACAATCCCACTCTCTCGCTCCTGCTCTATTTTACTGCATTAGGACAACAACATTTCAACTGTTACTTGCTGCGGTAGCTGAACCCCTTTATCCTCTGCATGACCTGTCATTGCCACAGTAAATAGATGAAACCCACTAGCATGAGTAGGAGTTGTTTGAGCCCTGATGTGCCTACTCATTCATGCTTGTTTGTCATGCCTGCTATTGCTTAGAGTTGTGTCAGGTCTGATTCATCGGGAATGAATTGGAAAGTGGTGAACATGTCCTACTGTGTGTGAGCTAAGTGTGTGAACACGATTTGGTAAAGGTAGCGGTGAGAGGCCATGTAGGAGTACATGGTGGGTTGTCTCATTGAAGCCGTCCTTAGGAACTGAGTTCTGTGTTTGTGATCCATGAACATGCCATTACTACCACACATTGGGCTCCGGCGCTCCAAGCTCTCTCGACTTATTAATCAACTTGATCTCCGTCGGGGAGTTGCAACTAGTTTCGGTATTTGTAGGTAGTGTTAGTAGTCTACCAAGTGGCACCCTGCAGGTGGGCTTGGGACAGACTAGGCACTGATGTACGGTGTACCAAGTGGCACCCGGTTGGTGGGCTTGGGAACCCTGCTCACATCGTTTGGGGCCGTGAGCGACACCGGCCGGATCTCCTTGCGGATGGAACCCGAATAGGCGATAAACCTGGACGAGAGACTTGTGTGGTTAGCCAGGTCGTGGCCGACTCCCTCGCCCGGCTTCCGCTTGAAGGTTGCCGAGGTACATACAGGGCGATACGTGGCGAAAGCGTGTGTGAAGAAGTACACCCCTGCAGGGTTATCATTATCTATTCGAATAGCCGGATTCCTCGGATATGGAAACTTGTACCCCTTGCATAGTTCATAGACAAGTGAAAGTGGATACTCTAAAACTCGCAAGATAAGCGTGAGTGCTATGGATGGCGTTCTCGTAGGGAGACGGGAGCGTCCATAGTGGTGTATTGATATGGTGAACATGTGGACTCGTGTGCGCCACCTCAAAAGAGTTACTAGCAGTCGTAGTTTAGGATAGCCACCGAGTCAAAGCTGGCTTGCTGCAGTCAAACTCCACCACCCCCTTTGTTGATAATGTTGCATGTGTAGTTAGTTCTGATGTAAGTCTTGCTGAGTACAATTGTACTCACGTTTGCTTATTTTATGTTTTGCAGAGAGACGTCAGTCTCGCTAGTAGTTCCGCGTGGACTTCGACGTTTAGCTTGATACCTCTGCTATGATCTTGTGCCCTCGGCAGGATCTGGTAGATAGTCAGGGTTCTCAGCCTTTTTCATTTGTAGATGTCTGTACTCAGACATGTTAAGCTTTCGCTTGTGCATTGTCTTGTATGCTCTGAGTGTTGGGTCATGAGACCCATGTTTGTAATATCCCGCTCCTCGGAGCCTAATGAATAAATATTTGAGTCGTAGAGTTATGTTGTGATGCCATGTTGTATTTACACATATTAAGCATATTGTGTGTATGTTTGAAATGCTTGGTATGTGTGGGATCCGACAATCTAGTTGTTTATCCTTGGCAGCCTCTCATATGGGGAAATGTAGTCTAGTGCTTCCTGAGCGATAGTAGTCCGCTGCAGCCCGGTTCGCCGGAGTCCTGCTAGCCCAGCACTACTGCTCTGGACACTTGACTGCCGGGCATGTGTTTCACTTCGTTCCTATGTCTGACCCTTCGGGGAAATGTCACGCGGTGATATCCGGAGTCCTGCCTAGCCTGCTACAGCCCGGGTTCCCGGAGTCCTATTAGCCCAGTGCTACAGCCCGGATTCACACGCCGACCGACATGCTCGATGTGATTCATGTATGCCTGTCCCCATGGGTTAGTGCCGCTTTGGGTTCACGACTAGCCATGTCGGCCCGGGTTCTCTGTCATATGGATGCTAGCGACACTATCATATACGTGAGCCGAAAGGCGCAAACGGTCCCGGGCCATGGTAAGGAGACACCCGAGGAATCTGGCTATTCGAATAGATAATGATAACCCTGCAGGGGTGTACTTCTTCACACACGCTTTCGCCACTTATCGCCCTGTACACATCATGTACCTCGGCAACCTTCAAGTGGAAGCCGGGCGAGGGAGTCGGCCATGACCTTTCTAACCACACAAGTCTCTCGTCCAGGTTTATCGCCTATTCGGGTTCCATCCGCAAGGAGATCCGGCCGGGTGTCGCCACGGCCCCAAACGATGTGAGCAGGGTTCCCAAGCTCACCAACCGGGTGCCACTTGGTACACCGTGCCACATTGTGCCTAGTCTGTCCCAAGCCCAATTGCATCGGGTGCCACTTGGTAGACTACTAACACAACCTACAAACACCATAAACTAGTTGCAACTCCTGGACAGAGATCAAGTTGATTAATAAGTCGAGAGAGCTTGGAGCGCCCGGAGCCCAATGTGTGGTAGTAACTGTTTCATGGATCACAAACACGTAACTTCAGTTCCTAAGGGCGGCTTCAATGAGACAACCCACCATGTACTCCTACATGGCCTCTCACCGCTACCTTTACCAAATCGTGTTCACACACTTAGCTCACACACAGTAGGACAAATTCACCACTTTCCAATTCATTCCCGATGAATCAGACCTGACACAACTCTAAGCAATAGCAGGCATGACAAACAAGCATGAATGAGTAGGCACATCAGGGCTCAAACAACTCCTACTCATGCTAGTGGGTTTCATCTATTCTTGTGGAATGACAGGTCATGCAGAGGATAAAGGGGTTCAACTACCGCAGCAAGTAACAGATGAATCGTTGTTGTCCTAATGCAGTAAAAGAGAGCAGGAGCGAGAGAGTGGGATTGTATCGGAATGAACAAGGGGGTTTTGCTTGCCTGGCACTTCTGAAGATAATATAGCTCTTCATCGGTGTCATCAAACTTATCGTCAGAAGCACGTCTATCGAGAGGGGACAGATTCCGGCAAACAAGGGAGAACACAATCAATGCAATGCAACAATATGATGCATGAATGTGACATGGCAATATGCTATGGTTTGAGCTAATGCAACTAGCAGCAGGTTAAATGGAGTTAGTTTGAATCTAAGATTCAAATTCGAACTCCATATGTGAGGGTTTAAATGCCATTATATGATTTGTGCTAAACAGCAGCTATAAGTTGTTCTAAGATGCATGAGAATGGTACATATGGATAGATTGGATTTTTCTGATCATTTTTCATATATAATTTCTTTCATTTGGAGTTACGGTTGATTTTATATGATTTTTAGAAGTTTAAACTATTTTCTGGGATTTCCTGGATTTATTTTAAATCCAGAAAATTGTTAATTGCTCAGCATGACGTCGATGTGACATCAGCAGGTCGACGGGGTCGTCTAGGTCAAACCTGACCAGTGGGTCCCTCTGGTCAGTGGCACAACCAAGTTAATTAGCCTTAAGTTAATTCTAACTAAACTGTTTGTGGGGCCGGGGCCCACTAGTCAGCGACTAACTAGCTAACTAACCTAGGTTAATTAGTGTTAAACTAATACTAATTAAAAGTGTCAGGGGGTGGCCCACGCATCAATGACACACGGGGGGGGGGAGGTCAAACCCTGGTCAGCGGGGTCAAATCCCGCCGGTCAAAGCGGTCAACCCGCCGGCGTTTAGCCGCCGGGGAGGACAGAATCTTGGCGGAGCCGGATTTGGTCCTCCGTCGACCAAATCAACGGCGGAGATGCGCTACGCGTATCTGGGGAGCTGCCGCATCCAGTGGTGCAAGCGGTTAGGTGCGGGGAGGCCGGGAACGTCGGCGACGACGACAACCGCGGTGGCCGGAGTTCGGACCTCAGCGAGAACGGCGTTGCAGCGCATGGCAGGAGCAATGAGTGGGTGCTATGGACTCCTGACGGCATGCTGAGCATGTTGCAGTGCTCGGTTGCGGTCACGTCTAGATCTGGCCGCGGCAGCGAGGAACCATGGCGGCGGTGAGTTCACGGCTCCGGTGACTCGGGCGGCTAGAGGTGCGTACGGGCATGGGGAGCAGGGGAGAAGAAGGTGGAGCTCACAGCGGGGTCGGTGATGGTCTCAGCGAGCTCGGGAAGGCAGAGACGGCGGCGATCCTCGGTGGCCGAGGAGGGGAACGGCGGAGCTAGCGGCATCCAGGGGCTTCCGGCGCCTTTCGTCTGGGTGAGAATGAAGAGCGGGGCGAGGCGGAGCTCCCTGGGGCGTCGGCGAGGCGGAGAGGTGGTTGTGGCCGCGGCGAAGCAGCGTTAGTGGCGGCGGTGGCGCCAGTGCACGAGTTGCAGAGCGAGAGGGGGAGCAGCAGGGAAGGGAATGAGCACGAGAGGGAGTCGAGAGGGCCTGAGGGGGTGCGTGGCGCTGCGGAAGACGTCCAGGGGGGAGGGGGCAGCCAGGCAAGGAGGAGCTGGCCTCCTCGAGCAAAGACGCTTGAAAGCACGCAATGCTCCTTGGGCAGGAGGAAGATGACAGGAGGGAGAGCGGTGGTGGGCTGGGCCGGTTCTGCTAGGCCACCAGATAAGTGGGCCTCAGGTGAGCGCCAGGTTAGTCCTTTCCTAATTGCATTTTCTTTCTGTTTTCTATTTTCTGCAACTGTGTTTGGCTTTATTAAAAATGCCAAAGCATTTCTAAAAATCTTGCAACTGCTCATGACCACTGTTGGAAATATATCCTACAGTAAACATTTCAGTTTGGGTTTATTTGACCATTTAAAATATTTTATAGTATTTAAATGCCCAAATAAAAATAAGTAATAATTTAATTCAAAAATCTAGAATGGCCTAGGAAAATGTGCACCATTTTTGGGAGAGGTTCTAGACCAATCCAATAATGTATTGTCTTGTCAAAACCTTGACTTGAGTATGGGCTATCATCACGTCAAATCAGAACCAACGATGTTCGTAATGTTGTCTTACTCATGGTTGATCCCTTGAGCATACACCATTACATCTTTTGGTCTGATCAATGCTATCACCGTGTTCACATGATGGTGGAAGTCCAGTGATATGGAAATTCCGATGAGTTGTTGTTGAGCCCATCAGCAGCATTTTGTCTCCCCCATGAATCATGTTGAACGTCAACCTAGTGTTGGAAACTTTGTAAGCAATGCCTTCGTGTTCCGTTCATGAAGATTGTGCTTGGATGGAAGAAGAGACTTCCTCTAATTCACGTGCACTTGTTGTAAGTTGCCGCCATGGATCTGAGAAAGATTGTTTTTGCTTTTATGGAATCGTCCCAAGTTGGTCATGCACATGTGTGAAGTACTCTATTGTTTGGTAGGTTGGCCGCCTCCATTCTATATGGGTTTCCTAGCACACCAAGCCACTGATTGATTTGCTCGAGGAAAAGGAGCTTGTTGTGCTAATTCTAGATCATGCACCAGACTCCAATATCCTCGATGATGGTTCCCAACCAGAACTCGGTAGTGTTTATGGTAAGACTACCATGTGGTCATGCTTGTCTGGGACAACATGTTCACATGTGTGTAGCAAAACCCGCTCATGTTTTGGAGCTTACTACCGTAGTCCATCTCCTGAGAATCTCACAACGTCATTTCGTCGATTTGTGTTGCAAACTTTCTTTTCAGACATGCTGAGTCTGGAATATCCTGACACCAACCAGATCTGAATCTCAGGCAGATATGATGGTTGGAACGTTTTCCCAAGAACTATAATATTGGTTCCGCGATAACTGGTAAAGTGGATGTCGTGGCCAACACACCCAGCCGGAAGACCTATTATTGTAGTATCTTATTTGAGGAAGTTGGCCACCTCCCCATAAGGACTTCGTAGGATTTACTCTCTAGCTGTTTCTTATGGATTTTTGTGTTCCTGAAGTCCGACCTTTTACTTGATGTTCTAGTTACCAAACCATTTCAATGAATGGGATACGCTAGCACATCAAGGAGAACATTAGAAGCGTAGTGCTAAATGTCTCTCGGTCGATCATCCAGATTTTCTTTCCTTGGCGTTGCTAGGGTGAAATCTGAGAAAGTGTTGTCTTCCTTTCCATCTGCATCCTCCGTCGTTATTCATCATGGTAGTATGTAGTTGTATTAACATTCTTCCCATAGATGTTGGTAGAACTATGATGATTATGGAATTGCTCAAGTTCTTGAGAGCACGCGCAAGCAAAATCATTCCTTGTGTTGTTTTCAACAAGGTAATCCACATCATCCATTCTAATCTGGGTATGCCATTCTACCAAACCCCTCCAAACGATCGCTCGAGATTTGCCCTAGGCTGGTATAGAGAGTCTCAATGATCTCTATATCAAAAGTAATTCTTTTTGCCACTTAAGGGAATATTTTTGCGGGTCACCTTCCTTAAGATGTCTCATTATGGTATCATGGCAACTCAACTCCTCTCTACGTTGACAACCGTTCACCACCTTCTTAAGTGTGGAATTGTGTCTACCTAGTGCCCCTCATCATTCGTTCCACTCCATCCCTCTAGATGTGTGCCTGGTGCCTCAGCTCGAGAGATGTTGCTATGTCTCATTCCGGGAGTTGATTCCGAGTTGTTCGATCTCCAAGGAGATCGATCTTTCTAGAGTTTTATCTTACCACCCATTGTCATGTTGGGTAAAGTTCTCGGCAAGGCTTCGAGACAAAGATGGTGATCGAATCAACGCTCTTATGAAGTGCACCCTGGATCGTGAAGATTGTGTTAGTTTGCGTTTCCCCTTCGTCCTACCCTACGCTTGAATCTCGGGTCGAGATTCTTGTTTAGTGGGGGTGAGTTGTCACATCCCCAGTTCAGGCCTTGCTTGTTTTTGCTTTAGCATCCATGCATCATGTCTAATTTATTTGAAAGTTGAAATGGGGATTGCTCAAACCCTAGCACCAGATCATATCAACTAGGTTAAAATAAAAATATTCTCAATGAACCAAAATGCCCTTCAGAAAAGTTCATCATTATTGGATTGGTCTAGAACCTCTCCCAAAAATGGTGCACATTTTCCTAGGCCATTCTGGATTTTTGAATTAAATCATTACTTATTTTTATTTGGGTATTTAAATACTATAAAATATTTTAAATGGTCAAATAATCCCAAACTGAAATGTTTACTGTAGGATATATTTCCAACAGTGGTCATGAGCAGTTGCAAGATTTTTAGAAATGCTCTGGCATTTTTAATAAAGCCAAACACAGTTGCAGAAAATAGAAAACAGAAAGAAAGTGCAATTAGGAAAGGACTAACCTGGCGCACACCTGAGGCCCACTTACCTGGTGGCCTAGCAGAACCGGCCCAGCCCACCACCGCTCTCCCTCCTGCCATCTTCCTCCTGCCAGTAGGAGCAGCTGCGTGCTCGCACGCGCGCTGCCGAGGAGGCCAGCTCCTCCCTGCCTGGCTGCCTCCTCCCCGGGCGTCTTCCAGCGCCACGCACCCCCTCAGGCCCTCTCGACTCCCTCCCGTGCTCATTCCCTTCCCTGCTGCTCCCCCTCTCGCTCTGCAACTCGTGCCCGAGCGCCACCGTCGCCACCGACGCCGTTCGCCGCGGCCACAACCACCTCCCCGCCTCGCCGACGCCCCAGGAAGCTCCGCCTCGCCCCGCTCTTCATTCTCACCCAGACAAAAGGCGCCGGAAGCGCCTGGATGCCGCTAGCTCCGCCGTTCCCCTCCTCGGCCACCGAGGATCGCCGCCGTCGATTTGCCGCCGTCTCCGCCTCCCCGAGCTCGCTGAGACCATCACCGACCCCGCTGTGAGCTCCACCTTCTTCTCCCCTGCTCCCCATGCCCGTACGCACCTCTAGCCGCCCGAGTCACCGGAGCCGTGAACTCACCGCCGCCGTGGTTCCTCGCCGCCGCGGCCAGAGCTAGCCGTGACCGCAACCGAGCACTGTAACATGCTCAGCACACCGTCAGGAGTCCATAACACCCACTCATTGCTCCTGCCATGCGCTGCAACGCTGCTTCGGCTGAGGTCCGAACTCCGCCATCATGGTTGTCGCTGCCGCCGACGTTCCCGCCTCCCGCACCTAACCGCTTGCACTGATCGATGCGATAGCTCCCAGATACGCCAGAAGCGCATCTCCGCCGTCGATTTGGTCAACGGAGGACCAAATCAAAGCCCGCCAAGCATCTGTCCTCGCTGGCGGCTAAACGCCGGGTTGACCGCTTGACCGGCGGGATTTGACCCGTTGACCAGGGTTTGACCTCCCCCACGCGTGTGTCAACGGCGCATGGGCCACCCACGACACTTTTAATTAGTATTAGTTTAACACTAATTAACCTAGGTTAGTTAGCTAGTTAGTCGCCGACAAGTGGGCCCCGCCCCACAAACAGCTTTAGTTAGAATTAACTTCAGGCTAATTAACTTGGTTAATTAGTTGTGCCACTGACCAGAGGGACCCACTGGTCAGGTTTGACCTGGACGACCCCGTCGACCTGCTGATGTCACACCGACGTCATGCTGACGCAGTATTTGTTTCTGGGAATCATGCTGACATCCAAGTGGGCTAGAAAGTTGCCTTTGAGTTATTTATATTCATTCTATCAGCGTTAATAAATTATGTTTCCTGCCAAATAAACAACTTTAGCAGGCCGGCCCAGCCGCACAATGCCCGGCTGCACAGGTAAGTGGCCCGGGTAGGTTTTTCCCTTTTTGTTTTCTTTTCTATTTCTCTGACATTTGTTTGGTTTAATAAAAATACTAAACCATTTTATTTTCTTATGCCAATTTTTATAGGGGCTAGTGGTATTATTCCAGAGCTCCTCATCAACTAGCATAATTTTTGGACATATAATATATATATAACATTTATAAGCTGTCAGGACCCCAATTCCAAGTCACATCGATCTAGCCAGTAACACCTCATATCACTTTGCGGCCTCACGCACGGTATTCCCACGGGTGTCGCCTTACCATGGCCCGGGACCGTTTGCGCCTTTTGGCTCACGTATATGATAGTGTCGCTAGCATCCATATGAAAAAGAACCCGGGCCGACATGGCTAGTCGTGAACCCAAAGCGGCACTAACCCATGGGGACAGGCATACATGAATCACATCGAGCATGTCGGTCATCAACGTATGAATCTGGGCTGTAGCACTGGCTAACAGGACTCCGTAACCCGGCTGTAGAGGCTAGGCAGGACTCGGATGTCACCGCGTGACATTTCCCGAAGGGACAGAACCTGAGAAGGAAGTGAAACACATGTCGGACAGTCAAGTGTCCAGAGCAGTAGTCTTTGGGCTAGCAGGACTCCGGTGAACCGGGTCAGAGCGGACTACTATCGCTCAGGAAGCACTAGACTACATTTCCCCATATGAGAGGCTGTCAAGGATAAACAACTAGATTGTCGGATCCCACACATACCAAGCATTTCAAACATACACACAATATGCTCAATATGTGTAAATACAACATGGCATCACAACATAACTCTATGACTCAAATATTTATTCATTAGGCTCCGAGGAGCGAGATATTACAAACATGGGTCTCATGACCCAACACTCGTGAAAGCATACAAGTCAAAGCACATGCGGAAGCTTAACATGTCTGAGTACAGACAACTACAAATGAAGAAGGCTGAGAAGCCTGACTATCTACCAGATCCTGCCGAGGGCACAAGATCGTAGCTGAGGTATCAAGCTAAACGTCGAAGTCCACACGGAACTACTAGCGAGACTGACGTCTCTCTGCAAAACATAAAATAAGCGAACGTGAGTACAAACATACTCAGCAAGACTTACATCAGAACTATCTACATATGCATCATTATCAACAAAGGGGGTGGTGGAGTTTGACTGCAGCAAGCCAGCTTTGACTCGATGGCTATCCTGAACTACGATTGCAAGTAACTCTTTTGAGGTGGCGCACACGAGTCCACATATTCACCATATCAATACTCCACTATGGATCCGCTCCCGTCTCCCTACGAGAACGCCATCCATAGCACTCACGCTTATCTTGCGAGTCTTAGAGTATCCACTTTCACTTGTCTATGAACTATGCAATGGGTCCAAGTTTCCATATCCGAGGAATCCGGCTATTCGAATAGATAATGATAACCCTGCAGGGGTGTACTTCTTCACACACACTCTCGCCACTTATCGCCAGACACCGTCATGTACCTCGGCAACCTTCAAGCGGATGCGGGTGAGGGAGTCGGCCACAACCGACTAACCACACAAGTCTCTCGTCGGTGTTTATCGCCTATTCGGGTTCCATCCGCAAGGAGATCCGGCCGGGGTGTCGCTCACGGCCCCAAACGATGTGAGCAGGGTTCCCAAGCCCACCAACCGGGTGCCACTTGGTACACCATGCCACTGTGCCTAGTATGTCCCAAGCCCACCTGTAAAGGGTGCCACTTGGTAGACTACTAACACTACCTACAAACACCAGAAACTAGTTGCAACTCCTGGACAGAGATCGAGTTGATTAATAAGCCGAGAGAGCTTGGAGCGCCCGGAGCCCAATGTGTGGTAATGCTTGTTCATGGATCACAAACACAGAACTCAGTTCACGAGGACGGCTACAATGAGACAACCCACCATGTACTCCTACATGGCCTCTCACCGCTACATTTACCAAATCGTGTTCACACACTTAGCTCACACGATGGGACATGTTCACCACTTTCCAATTCATTCCCGATGAATCAGACTGACACAACTCTAAGCAATAGCGGGCATGACAACAAGCATGAATGAGTAGGCACATCAGGGCTCATACAACTCCTACTCATGCTAGTGGGTTTCATCTAATTCTTGTGGAATGACAGTGCGCAAGAGGATAAAATGGTTCGAATGCGGCAATGACAAGTAACACATGAGTCGTTGTTGTCCTAATGCAGTAAAATAGAGCAGGAGCGAGAGACTGGGATTGTATCGGAATGAACAAGGGGGTTTTGCTCGCCTGGCACTTCTGAAGATATTATAGTTCTTCATCGGTGTCATGGAACTCATCGTCGGTACGTCGTCTATCGAGAGGGAACAAATACCGGCAAACAAAGAGGAACGCAATCAATGCAATGCAACAAATATGATGCATGATAATGTCATGGCAATATGCTGTTGATTGAGCTAATGCAACTAGCAACCATATTAATTGAAGTTGGTTTGAATCAATGGTTCAAATTCAAACTCCATATGTGAAATTCAAATTCCATTTAATTGATTTGACCTGATCAGCAGGTATAAGTTGATCTAACATGCATGAAAGTGGCACAGATGGATAGATTGGATTTTTCTGATCATTTTTCATATATAAATTATTTCATTTGGAACTACGGTTGAATTACTATGAATTTTAGAGGTTTAGGACATTTTATGGAATTTCCTGAATAAACTTAAATCCAGAAAATGCTTTATTGCGTCAGGGTGACGTCACTGTGATGTCAGCAGGTCAATGAAGCCGGGTCCAGGTCAAACCTGACCAGTCAACTAACTAAGTTAATTAGCCCTAACTAACTGGGCAGGGCCCACTAGGCAGTGACTGTAATAACTAACCCAACTAGTTAGCTAGTGCTAACTAGAGTAATTAGTCGGGCGGGGCCCGCAAGTCAGTGAGAGAGAGGGGGAGTTTAAACCGGGTAGTGGGGTCAACCCATGCCGGTCAATGGGTCAGCGGTCGCCGGCGTTTAGCCGCCGGCGAGTCCAGACGCGGCGGAGGGGCTCGGAAACGAGCCACATGGAATCGTTTCGGCCGTGGTTTGTTGCGTTCGAACGCGCGCAGTGGCGCGCATCTAGTGGTGGCGGTGGTAGGTGCTGGGGTGGCCGGAAAAGTGGTCGGCGACGAGGTTTGGCGGCGGCAGCAGCTCGGGCAATCTTGGGGTGGCGCTACAGAGCACTGGAGGAGGCGCTGTGGGTGTCTACGGGCTCTTGAGATCGTGCTGAGCACGATGGTGGGCTCGGGAACGAGCTGCGGTGGCTGTGGACACGGCTACCCATGGCCGGCAGCGAGAAGTTCTCGGCCGCGGTGGGGAACAACACTAGGGGACGAGCGCGAGCAAGAGAGAAGAGGGGAGAGGAAGAGGGGCTCACGGTGAGTGCGGAGGTAGCCTCGGCGTGCTCGGGGAGGGGCTGGTGACGACGGGAGGTCGCCGGCGATCTCGGTGGCCCGAGGAGGAAAAAGACGTCGGGGACGGCGCTCCGGGGCTCTTCTGGTCGCGTGAGACGACGAGGAGGACGAGGGCGGAACGGCGGAGCTCGAGGACGTGTCGGAGAGGCGTGGGGATGGCTGCGGCCGCGCGAGCGCTGGTCGGCGGCGACGGCTGCGCTCGGATGAGCTCAAGGGAGAGAGCCAGGGGAGGGGAGAGGGTGCTGAGTGAGGGAGAGGAGCGAGGAACACGGGCGTCGTCGATGGCGTCGCCAGGAGGGGCCAGGGAAGCGGGAGGTGGCTGAGGCAGCGTCGGCGCCACGCCACTGGTTGTCCTCTGGCGAAGGAGGAAGACGACAGGAGCCAAAGGCGGTGGTGGTGGGCGAAGCAGAGGCTTTGGGCGGTTGAAATTTGGGACAGTAAGTTTCTTTCCTTTCCTGTTCTTTTTTAATTCTGTTCGGCTTTTCTAGTTTTTGCTATTTGTTTTGATTTAGTTATAATACCAAACCATTTCATAAAATCTCGAGGAGCGATTATGGGTGCTTGAATTATTTCAGGGACCCTTAACAATTTCCAACATTTTTGGAGCATCTAAAATATATATAGCATTTAAAGGCCCCAATTCAAATACAATATGAGTAAAAATCCAAAGTGGCCTAAAAAATAAGTGCATTATTTTTGGCAGAGGTTTTCACCTCATAAAAAATAATGAATTTTTCTAAAGGGCATTCTGGGTTCATTGAAAATATTTTTATTTTGATCCTAAATGCATTTCATTTAGTGCTAGGGTTTGTCATCCCCATTTCAATTTCCATGAAAATTAAACATGATGCATGGATGCATTGCCACTAGTTACAAGCAAGCTCTAGGGCTGTGACAACTCACCCCCACTAAACAAGAATCTCGTCCCGAGATTCAAGACGTGAGGTAAGAAGGCGGAGGGACACAAGCTAGCACAAACTTCACGATCCAGATGTCTTTCTCGAGGATGTTGATTCATTGCATCATCTTGATCTCGACGTCTTGCTTTGAGAACTTCATCCAACACGACGACAGAAAGAAACTCCACAGGAATTGATCTCCTCGAAGGTCAAGCACTCAGAATCAACTCATGGAGTGAGACGTTGAAACATCTCTTCAGTTGGGACACAAAACATACATCAAGATGGATGGAAAGTAACGGATGGTGAAGTTCGTTTCGGTAGGCAACTATTCCACGCTTAAGAAGATGGCGGATGGTTCAAGTAGCGAGGTGATAATTACCACGATTCTATTACGGGGAGCCCTAGAGGAGGTGACCCGTAGGATTATTCCCTGAGGTGGCAGAAAGAATTACTTTTGATTCAGAGATCATTGAAACTCTTATACCAACCTAAGGCAAATTCACAAATGATCGTTTGAAGGAGTTCGGAAGAACGACACACCCGGGCTAGAATGGATGATATGGACTACCTTGTTGAAGACAACGCAATGGATGATTTTTGCTTATCATCGAGAATGGATGGGACCCATGGTAGGGCCACAGTTGAGGGCGATCCTGACCAGAAATTACCGAGAAGGGTAGCCCATGGTTGGATGGCACAATGGCGGTGCAAGCTAGGAGCAAAATACAAATACTGGGAATGACCCAACCATCATATCTGCCTGAGATTCAGATCTGGTTGATAACGGGATAGTTCAGACAGCATACTTGGAGAATAAAGTTTGCAACACAAACCGACGAGATAACGTTGCGAGACTCTCAGGAGATGAACTACGATAGCAAGCTCCAAAACATGAGCTGGTTCTGCTAAACATGTGTGAACACGCTGTCCTAGACAAACATGACCACATGGTAGTCTTATGATAAAACACTACCGAGTTCAGGTGGGGAACCATCATCGTGGATAACGAAGTCCTTGCATAAGTCATATGATTAGCTCTTATGAATAAACTTCTTCTCCTTGAACAAATCAGTTAGTGGCTTGGTGTGCTAGGGAATTCATATGGAATGAAGATGATCAGTCTATCAGACCATAGAATACTTCGCACATGCATGACTGACTTGGGATGATTCCAGAGGAAGCAAAAACAACTTTCTCGGATCCACGGCGACAACTTACATCAAATGCATGTGAATTAGAGGAAGTCACTTCTTTCATCCAAACATAGGCTTCATGAACGAAACACGAAGGTAATGCTTACAAAGTTTCCAACACTAGGTTGATGTTCAACATGAATCATGGGGGAGGGACAAGATGCTGCTGGTGGGCTCAACAACAACTCATCGGAATTTCCATATCACTGGACTTCCGCCATCATGTGAGCACGGTAATAGCATTGGTCAGACCAAAGGATGTAATGGTGTATGCTCGAGGAATCAACCACGAGTAATACAACATTACGAACATCGTTGGTTCTGATTTGACTTGACAACAGCCCATACTCAAGTCAAAGTTGTGACAAGGCAATAGATCCAACAACTGATCACGAGGACCAATCAATGGAGATATCATCTTTCTTCAACACGCACACGCATGTAAGATATCCCTTAGAGATGAACTAAGTTAAGCAAAGCTTTATCTTCCAACTCTCCAAGTTGTTGTCTAGCTCAACCAACTAGTTCAGGGATATCCAACACAGAGTCTTGGAGAATGGGTGGTTTAGAGGAAAACCAATGTGATCACGAACTCAACATAGCGGTAAGGTGACAACCTGGTAGCACTTCCAAGAAGATATTTGGAAAGTCATGAACCACCGATATATTACTAAGCTCGAGAACAACCTTGCTTTTCAGGGCAAGACGATATGATCAAAGAGTAGGGGATTGACACAATCCTAACTCATTGATCGAAGGGTGCACCAGGAAAAACAGACTAGGTAGCACGATCAATCTTAGGATGATGGTTCAATAACCAACACGCTAAGAATGAAATTATTGTCCATTTACTACCAAGCAACGAGGTTGCTAGGAGTATTAATTTCACACATCACAATTCATTTGTCAGTATTCCGGTTGCAACAACACGGGACCGAGGAATGAACGATGATGGCGAGAGTATCACTGCATCAAGAATTCATAAGAGGTGGTGCAATTCTCATGACACTCTAGACATAAAGATGGTAACACTCCAAGGTAGAATAGACAAAAGTTGGATTGGCATTTTGATCTGCGGAATACAATTGCTTTGACCCAATCCTGGATATGGATGAGGTACTGGAGTTTGTTTCTCCTAGTCATTCCGGAATAGAATGGCTTGACGGACCACATGAGTAATAGGCATCGATAACATGAATGCACAACTACTCCTGACTACCAACTGATAGACGGGGATCGGAATACAGCTGCAATGGAAACAACTCAAAGGCAACCTTCAAAAAGTAATTACTCTGAGCTATCCTGTACCCAGAAACAAATACTGCGTTAGGAAATAAAGTATTTGGCGATAATATAGAGTTGTTGCCAGATTATATCTGTGCCACCAGAAACCTAAGGCAAACCTTAAAGTGGCAGCTATAACGGTGGGAACAAGTTAGGAGTTTCCTTGGTCTAGCCAGCTATTGTCGCCGCTTTGTTGAAAACTTCTCCAAAGTAGCCAAACCCCTCACGGAACTTCTCAAGAAAGATAAAAAGTTTGAGTGGTCCCCAGGTGTGAGTACAGTTTTCGAGGAACCTGAAAAGGCGCTCGACTTCTGCTCCCATACTTGTGCCACCGGATTTCACTAAAGACTTTGTTATCTCTTGCGACGCCTCACGACAGGGACTAGGTTGCATTCTTATGCGAGGATCGTCATGTGATTGCCTATGCATCTCGTCAGTTGCATCCACATGAGGAGAATTATCCTACACATGATCTAGAGCTTGCGGCCGTAGTCTATGCACTTAAGACACAGCAACACTACCTTCTTGGTAGCGTTGCGAGATCTACACCGATCACCGTAGTCTCAAGTATATCTTCACCCAACCAGATTTGAACCTTAGGCAAAGACGTTGGTTGGAGTTGATCTCAGATTATGATCTAGGGATTACCTACACCCTGTGCAAAGCTAATGTCATGGATGATGCGCTAAGTCAGAATCCTATTGCAACAATCTCATGTTGCAAATGAGGGTCAACCACTTCTCCATGAGGAATTTTGTAAGCTTAACCTTCACATTGCTCCTCACGGATTCCTTTCTACCTTGGTGGCGAAACCTACTCTTGTGGATCATATCATAGAAGCCCAGAAGCATGATACGGGGATTACCCGGATCAAGAGAAACATTACCAAGGGTATTGCTGGTAGTTTCTCTATAGATGATCGAGGTGTCGTTTTCTTTGGGAACCGCCTGGTGGTCCCCAAGAAGCAGCATCTTCGACAATTGATTCTTAAGGAGGCGCATGAATCTCCTCTTACGATTCATCCCGGTAGTACTAAGATGTATCAGGACCTACGTCAGAGGTTCTGGTGGACTAGGATGAAGAGAGAAATCGCTCAGTTTATTGCTAACTGCGACATTTGTCGTCGGCGTTAAGCACGCAGAGCATCAAAGGCCTGGCCTTGGCACCCTTCAGCCTTTAGCCATTCACGAGTGGAAATGGGATAAAGTTGGTATGGACTTCATCACCGGCTTTCCGGGACCAAGAAAGGGAATAATGCTATCTTCGTAGTCATTGATCGTCTGTCCAAGGTGGCTCACTTCCTACCTGTTCGAGAGAGTATCACTGCTAGTCAGCTCGCTGACTTATACATTTCTCGAATAGTGTCACTCCATGGTGTTCCACTAGAGATCAATTCAGACCGTGGTAGTCTTTTCACTTCTCATTTCTGGGAGAGTTTCCAGACTGCCATGGGAACCCATCTTTCCTTCAGTACCGCTTTCCACCCTCAGTCGAGTGGTCAGGTGGAAAGGGTCAACCAAATTCTCGAAGACATGCTTAGAGCTTGCGTTATCTCATTCGGTATGGATTGGGAGGAATGTCTTCCTTTCGCCGAGTTTGCTTATAACAACAGCTATCAATCTAGTCTCAAGAAAGCTCCCTTTGAGATTCTCTATGGACGAAGATGTCGAACACCCTTGAACTGGTCAGAAACCGGTGAAAGACAATTCTTTGGACGGACATGATCCGGAGGCGGAAGAGCAAGTTCGCATTATTCGTGAGAATTTGAAAACAGCCCAATCTCGTCAAAAGAATCAGTATGACCGTCGGCATAAGGAAGTGGCTTATCAAGTTGGCCACAAGGCTTACCTTCGGGTTACTCCTCTAAAGGGTACCCATCGTTTCGGTATCAAGGGCAAGTTGGCTCCTCGTTACATTGGTCCTTTTTGCATTCTCGCTAAACGAGGAGAGGTTGCCTACCAGTTGGAACTACCCCCACATCTTTCTTGAGTGCATGATGTCTTCCACGTCTCTCAACTCAGGCGTTGCTTCTCGGATCCCATCCGTGGAGTGGACCACGAAACGCTTGATCTCCAAGATAACCTCACATACCGAGAGTACCCTGTTCGCATTTTTGATCAAGCAGAGCGTGTTACCCTACGTCAGAACATCAAGTTTCTCAAGGTTCGATGGTCTCATCATTCCGAGAGAGAAGCTACTTGGGAGCGAGAAGATCGTCTTATTTGAGTACCCCGCTTTCTTTCCGTCGACCCCTGAATCTCGGGACGAGATTCTTTCAAGTAGGGGCGAGTTGTCACATCCCTAGTTCTGGTATGACCTAGACTAGCTGGTCAATTGTGCATCATGTTTAAATTCCATTTAAATTGAAATGAGGATCTGTGAAACCCTCAGAATCATTTTTGGAAATTGACCCAAGTAAAAATTGCTCCAAAAAGGTCCAAGAAAATGCTCATGTTGCCCTCACGAAAATATTGAATGAGATAAAAATCAAACCAATATTTTTGGGAGCTCATAAGTAATTATTTTGGGCATTTGGAATTAATGCAGTAATTATTTGCATTGGATATATAAATGTTATATATATATATTATATGTCCAAAAATTATGCTAGTTGATGAGGAGCTCTGGAATAATACCACTAGCCCCTATAAAAATTGGCATAAGAAAATAAAATGGTTTAGTATTTTTATTAAACCAAACAAATGTCAGAAAAATAGAAAAGAAAACAAAAGGAAAAACCTACCGGGCCACTTACATGCAGCAGGGCCTTTGTCTTGGCTTGGCTGTGACGGCCCAGCCCACCACCACCCTCGTCCTCCTCGCGCCAGTCGGCCAGGCGTGTGGCCGACGCGCGCGCACCGCCGTGCCGCCACGCCTCCTGCCTGCCTGCCCCTCTCCCTCGACGCCTGGATGCCTTGCGAGGCCACGCGCCGCCCGCACCGCTCTGTCTCTCTCCCTGGCTTCCCTCCTCTCCCTCGCTCTTTCTCATGACGTCCGAACACCACCGTCGCCCTTGCTCGTCGCCGCGTCGTAGCCACCGCCTCTCCCTCGCCCCTCCGATGTGTCCAGAAGCTCCGAGCCACCTTCCTCGTCCTCTCCGCCTAGCCGTGCCTCGCCGGACGCCCTGGAGAGTCGCCATCGCCGCCGTCTTCATCTCCGGTCGCCGGAGATCGTCTTCGCCGCCCCGCCGTCTTCAGCGCGTCCCCGAGCTCGCCATCAAGCCCGTCGAGTCCGCGGTGAGCTCCGCCACCGTTCCCCTCTCTCCGTTTAGCTGCCCGCACGCCGTAGCCCTCCTCCCCACCACGGCTGAAGCCTCTCGCCGCCGTCCATGTCACCGTCGTCGTCTCGGCCGCCTCCGCCCAAACCGAGCACCCCAACGTGCTCCTGGTGCCACGAGGGTGCCACAGATCCCCTCGGGTGGCCTCCCCGTGCCCCGCAGCCCGATTCCTCTCGAAGCCGAACTCCAGCCGCCTTGAGGCTGGCTCCGTGAGCTCCGGCGCCCATGACCACCCACTGCTCCCAGGATGCGGGCGGCGTGAGCTCTCCACTGGTGCCCTCGGTAGCGTAGAACCGCTTGCCGGAGCAACATCTCCGGCGAACATCCGCCATGATTTGAGGTCGCCGCCCCAAACTCCGCGGGTGGCGTGGTCGCTTAGTTAGGCGCTAATCACCATTTTGCTAACCACCCCTGACACTGACAGTGGGCCCGGCGCCCTCTAATCCTAATTAGACCAAATAAACCCCCCATGTTAACTAATTGAGACACTAACGTGTGGCCCCCATACGTCAGATTTGACCTGGCCAGCGCCGTTGACTTGCTGACGCAGCTATTCATTTTCTGGAATTATTTATAAACAGGAAATTCCAGAAAATGTTCAAAACTTCAAAAATTCATATAAATTCAACCGTAGCTCAGATTGAAATAATTTATATATGAAAAATTATCAAAAAAATGCAATCTATCCATCTGTACCGGTTTCATGCATGAAAAACAAAGATATACCTGCTGTATAAGTGAAACACTAAAATGGCTTATATAAAGAGCTTACTTTGGAAATGCATTTGAATCTTTGGTTCAAATGGACTTCAACCAAATGATTTCTAGCTGCATTAGCTCAAACAGCATCACATCTACATGCCATGTTCATGCATCATATTGTTGCATATGCTTGTGTATTGATTGTTGGCACCGTTCCTTCTCGATAGGTCCCGATACGGAGAGTGCTCGAGAGTACCTATCTCGTGAAGCGATTGCCTCCCTTGTTGATTTACCAGCAAGCAAACCCCTTGTTCATTCCGATACAATCCTACTCTCTCGCTCCTGCTCTCGGTTATTGCATTAGGACAACAACGATTCATCTGCTACTTTGTCTTTGCGGTAGTTGAACCCATTTCTCTGCATGACCTGTCATTGCCACAATAAATAGTTGAAAACCACTAGCATGTGTAGGAGTTGATTGAGCCATGTTGTGTTCCTACCATGCTATGCCTGCTATTTCTTAGAGTTGTGTGAGGTCTGATTCATTGGGAATGAATTAGAGTGTTACGATATGTTACGATCTTTGAGAGTGAAGTGTGTGAACACGATTTGGTAAAGGTAGCGGTGAGAGGCCATGTAGGAGTACATGGTGGGTTGTCTCACTTTGGAACCGTCCTTAAGCCTTTGAGTTCTATGTATGTCGTCCAATGACTCGATACTACCACACATTGGGCTCCAGGCGCTCCAAGCTCTCGACTTATTAACCAACTTGATCTACGTGCGGGGAGTCGCAACTAGTTTACGGTGTTTGTAGGTAGTGCTATTTTTCTACCGAGTGGCACCCGGCAGGGTGGGCTTAGGACAGACTAGGCACGGTGGCACGGTGTACCAAGTGGCACCCGGATGGTGGGCTTGGGAACCCTGCTCACATCGTTTGGGGCCGTGGCGACACCCGGCGGATCTCCTTGCGGATGGAACCGAATAGGCGATAAACCTGGACTAGAGTCTTGTGTGGTTAGTCAGGTCGTGGCCGACACCCTCGCCAGGCTTCCCCTTGAAGGTTTCCGAGATACATGACGTGTATATGGCGGTAAGTGGCGAGAGCGTGTGTGGAGAAGTACACCCCTGCAGGGTTATCATGATCTATTCGAATAGACGTGTCCTCGGTTATGGACTTCTTGGATGCTTACGTGGTACATACACAACTTGAAGTGGATACTCTAAAATGCTCAAGACAAGTGTGAGTGCTATGGATGGCCTTCTCGTATGGAGACGGGAATGAATCCATAGTAGTGTATTGTGTGGTGACTAGTGGACTCATGTGCGCCATATCACCTCAAAGAAGTTCTGGTAGTCGTAGAACAGGATAGCCACAGAGTCAAAGCTGGCTTGCTGCAACTAAACCCACATTACCCTCTTGATACAAATGCATGTATAATAGAAACTGATGTAAGTCTTGCTGAGTACCTTTGTACTCACGTTGCTTTATTTATGTTTTTGCAGCGGAGATTTCGGTCTTACTAGTAGTTCCGCTTGGACTTCGATGAGTAGCTTGTTACCTCAGCTACGATCTTGTACCCTTGGGAGGGTCTTGTAGATAGTCGGCTTCTCGGCATTTTTCTTTTGTAGTTATGCGTACTTTCCGGACATGTAATGCTTCCGCTTGTTGCTGTATGCTTTCGAATGATGGGTCATGTGACCCCTGTTTGTATTAAATGCTATGTGGCTCTTCTGAGCCTTTACCTATATGAGTTTGCGTTATGTTGTGATGCCATGTTGTACAGCACATACTTGCATGTTATCCGTACGTGTAACTTGTATTGCTATGTTTGGGATCCGACAACCTAGTTGTTTATCCTTGGTAGCCTCTCTTATGGGGAAATGTACTCTAGTGCTTCCACTGAGCCATGGTAGTCTGCTTCTGACCCGGTTTCTAGGAGTCACGCTAGCCCTTGACACTCTTGTGTCAGACCCCGATTCCAAGTCACATCGATCTAGCCGGTAAAACCTCATATCACTTTGCGGCCTCACGCACGGTATTCCCACGGGCGTTGCCTTACCATGGCCCAGGACTGTTTGCGTCTTTTGGCTCACGTATATGATAGTGTCGCTAGCATCCATATGACAGAGAACCCGGGCCGACATGGCTAGTCGTGAACCCAAAGCGGCACTAACCCATGGGGACAGGCATACATGAATCACATCGACCATGTCGGTCATCAACGTATGAATCCGGGCTGTAGCACTGGGCTAACAGGACTCCGGTAACCCGGTACATGCTTGAGCTAGGCGGGACTCGGATGTCACCGCGTGACATTTCCCGAAGAACAGAACCACGAGCGAAGTGAAACACATGCCCGGCCAGTCAAGTGTATGCAGGCGGTAGTCTTTGGGCTAGCAGGACTCGGTGAACCGGGCTGTAGCGGACTACTATCGCTCAGGGAAGCTCTAGACTACATTTCCCCATATGAGAGGCTGCCAAGGATAAACAACTAGATTGTCGGATCCCACACATACCAAGCATTTCAAACATACACACAATATGCTCAATATGTGTAAATACAACATGGCATCACAACTTAACTCTACGACTCAAATATTTATTCATTAGGCTCCAAGGAGCGAGATATTACAAAAATGGGTCTCATGACCCGGCACTTTCGAAACATACAAGTCAAGGCACATGCGGAAGCTTAACATGTCTGAGTACAGACATCTACAAATGGAAAAGACTTAGAAACCTAACTATCTACTAGATCCTGCCAAGGGCACAAGATCGTAGCTGAGGTAACAAGCTAAACGTCAAAGTCCAAGCGGAACTACTAGCGAGACTGACGTCTCTCTGCAAAACATAAAATAAGCAAACGTGAGTACAAACGTACTCAGCAAGACTTACATCGAACTAACTACATATGCATCATTATCAAAAGGGGTGGTGGAGTTTGACTGCAGCAAGCCAGCTTTGACTTCGGTGGCTATCCTAAACTACATTGCAAGTAACTCTTTAGAGGTGGCGCACACGAGTCCACATATTCACCATATCAATACACCACTATGGATCCGCTCCCGTCTCCCTACGAGAATGCCATCCATAGAACTCACGCTTATCTTGCACATTTTAGAGTATCCACTTTCACTTGTCTATGAACTATGCCAGGGGTCCAAGCTTCCATATCCGAGGAATCCGGCTATTCGAATAGATAATGATAACCCTGCAGGGGTGTACTTCTTCACACACGCTCTCGCCACTTATCGCCCTGTACACGTCATGTACCTCGGCAACCTTCAAGCGGAAGCCGAGCGAGGGAGTCGGCCACGACCTGACTAACCACACAAGTCTCGTCTGTGTTTATCGCCTATTCGGGTTCCATCCGCAAGGAGATCCGGCCGTGGGGTGTCGCTCACGGCCCCCAAGCGATGTGTCTGAGGTTCCAAGCCCACCAAGCAGGCGGTGCTTGGCATACCCGCCACAGTGCCTAGTCTGTCCCAAGCCCACATGCACGGGTGCCACTTGGTAGACTACTAACACTACCTACAAACACGAAACTAGTTGCAACTCCTAGGCAGAGATCATGTTGATTAATAAGTCGAGAGGGGTCGAGTTACGGAACCCAATGTGTGGTAGTAACTGTTCATGGATCACAAACACAGAACTCAGTTCACGAGGGCGGCTTCAATGAGACAACCCACCATGTACTCCTACATGGCCTCTCACCGCTACCTTTACCAAATCATGTTCACACACTTAGCTCTCACCACAGTAGGACATGTTCACGCACCTCCAATTCATCCCCGATGAATCAGACCTGACACAACTCTAAGCAATAGCAGGCATGACAAACAAGCATGAATGAGTAGGCACATCAGGGCTCAAACAACTCCTACTCATGCTAGTGGGTTTCATCTAATTACAGGTCATGCAGAGGATAAAGGGGTTCAGGTACCGCAGCAAGTAACACGTGAGTCGTTGTTGTCCTAATGCAGTAAAATAGAGCAGGAGCGAGAGAGTGGGATTATATCGGAATGAACAAGGGGTTTTGCTTGCACGCACTTACGAAGATATTATAGTTCTTCATCGGTGTCATCGAACTCATCGTCGGAACCACGTCTATCGAGAGGGGACAAACACCGGCAACTGAGAAAGAACACAATCAATGCAATTCCACAAAATGATGCATGATCATGACATGGCAATATGCTGTGATTTGAGCTAATGCATCTAGCTATGATTTAAATGAAGTAGGTTTGAATACAAGATTCAAATTCAAACTCCACATGTAGTTATTTAAATGCCATTCATTCATTTGTCCTGTACAGTAGACATAAGTCGTTCTAACATGCATGAAAATGTCGCAGATGGATAGATTGGATTTTTCTGATCATTTTTCATATATAATTTATTTCATTTGGAGTTACGGTTGAATTTCTATGATTTTAAGAAGTTTTAGCTATTTTCTGGAATTTCCTGAGTAAGAATAAATCCAGAAAAACCTATTACTGCGTCAGCATTGCATCATGCTGACCTCAGCAGGTCAACAGGCGCCGTCCAGGTCAAACCTAACGTGTGGGGTCCACTGGTCAGTGACCAAGTGTTGTACAGTGTCAATGACAGGTGGGTCCGACCAACGGACACGTCGGCCTGATCAATGTTGGCGTGTGGGTCGAGGTAATTAGATTAAACTTAATCTAGTTTAGTTAGCGATTAGTTAGGATGTGGGGCCGGCTGTCGGTTTCTTTGGAGGTTAATTAGTGGGGTCATCGATTGGCTAATGGCGTGCCACATCACCGCCATCGGAGTTCAGCTGGCGGTGACCAAATCCGACGACGGGAACGCCACGGGAAAGCGCTAAAGGGTATGGTTTCGGGCGTGGTTTGCGGCTATGGGTTGCTGGGCTTCGCGCGCATCCAGGGGTGGCAACAGCTCGAGCTGGGGTGGCCGGAGCTCACCGGAATGGAGCTCGCGGCGGCGCCGGAGTTCGGACCTCGGCGAAAACGGCGTTGCGGAGCACGGGCGAGCGAAGTAAAGCGCTACGCAGCCTCCTGGAGTCACCATGAGCTCGGTGAGATGCACGAGCGCGACCCGTTCGAGCTCAGGCCATGGCGGCGACAAGGCCGGCCGCGGTGAGCTTCTGGCACGGCGGGGATCGATGGTTGCGACATTAATTCGACGAGGGGAGCAGGGGTAAGTGGTTAGGGGCTCACAGCGATGACGACGGGACGCTCGGCGAGGTCGGGGACGGTCCGGAGCCAACGAATTTGACGGTGATGGTCGGCGGTCCCGAGGTTGAAGAAGGCATCGATGGCGATGTTGCGGTGAAACCCGGCTTGCGTGGCTCGTCGAGGAGATGCTTCAGGTCCTTGCGGAGCTATTGGTCACGGTGGTTGGGCTAGGGGATGGCCGTGGCTGCGGCGGTGCTTTCGGCGTGCGGCAGTACTCGGTAGGCGGCGCAGAGAGAGATCCAGGAAGGGGTGAGGCGGGAGAGTGAGAGAGAGAGGCAGGAGGTGCGTGGCGTCGCCCAGACGCGAGGAAGCGGAAGCGGCAAGCGAGGCTGGCATGGCTGGTGTGCGCTCTCCATGCAGCCTGCCTCGCCTACAGCGAAAGGTTGAAGAAAAGTATTTGTCTTGGCTGGGCTGCACAGTGTTGGGCAACTGAGGCCCGGATGGGCTGTAGGTAAGCGCCACTCAGTTTTTCTCACTCTCTTTTAATTCCATTTCTATTTTACGTAATTGTGTTTGGCTTTAATAAAAATGCGGCATTTCCAAAAATCATGAAACTGGTCAATGTCCTTTGTTTGGAATATTTCCAACAACAAACATTTCAGTTTGTGATTATTTGAGCACTTAAAATATTATTTAGCAATTAAATGCCCAAATGCAAATACCATATGATTTAATTCAAAAATCGAATGGCCTAGAAAAATGTGCACCATTTTTGGGAGAGGTTCTAGACTAATCCAATAATGATGAACTTTTACGAAGGGCATTTTGGGTTCATTGAGAATATTTTTATTTGAACCTAGTTGATTTGATGCGGTGCTAGGGTTTGAGCAATCCCCATTTCAACTTTCAAATAAATTAGACATGATGCAAGCAAAGTCAAGCAAGGGCTGATGCAGAAATTTGTGACATCTTGCTCAGGAACACTTAGGCTGGCGGCATGTGATTCACTTCGTTCACAATATACGTCCTTGAAATGTCACGCGGTGACATCCGGAGTCTGCCTAGCCTACTACAGCCCGGGTTCCACGAGTCTGTGTTAGCCCGATGCTACAGCCCGGATTACGCAGCTTGGCCGACATGCTCGAGGTTGATTCATGTATGCCTGTCCCCATAGGGTAGTGCCACTTTGGGTTCACGACTAGTCATGTCGGCCCGGGTTCTCTGCCATATGGATGCTAGCGACACTATCATATACGTGAGCCAAAAGGCATAAGCGGTCGGGCCATGGTAAGGCGACACGGTGGGAATACCGTGCGTGAGGCCGCAAAGTGATATGATGTGTTACATGCTAGATCGGTGTGACTTAGGATCGGGTCCCGACAGCTTTGGTATCGAGCTTTGTTGCTGTAGGATTTCCAAGCCAACCTGGTCGAAGTTGAGTCTAGAAATTCTTTAGTTATGTAAGGGAATTGATTGTGGGAAGGAACGTAAGGCTCTTTTTACTCCTTTACCTCATGGCCCTCTGATCTGAGTCATCTTACTTTTCCTACGGGGTTAAGGAACTAGGCTTCCTCTTCTGTCTATCAGGATCACGTGTTACTACTCCGTAGTCCCATAGTATTGGATGATCAGAGTCATACCCCAACTTCGAGTACTTCCGGTGTAGTCTGTTTAGTATTATCCCAGAACCTTTGAGTGGTGATGTTGAGTTGTTGTACTACCCCATTTTAGCAGGATGTCTCATTCTGAGCATTTTACTGCCGTTATGCTACCGGAATTACCCCAGGAGTTCGAGAGTTACTAATTTCTTTGTCCTACATTTTACAGTCTGTAGTTGATGTTGATTCCGTCCTTGGTTTCGTTTCTCAGGATGTCATCAGTTAAGCGAAGTTTTGTTGCTCGTAGCCAGAACCACGGAGATGGTAGGGATGAGGATCCTCCCGACCAGCCTTCGTTGGCAGAGTTTATGTTAGAGATGGAGAGAAACAAGCGTGAGTCTAACCGCTTGTTGGCACGTATCGAGGAGAACACCGCCTGACAGTTCAAAGGGTACGCAACCATTCATGACTTCATTCGCTTGCACCCACCTACCTTTCATCATTCCATCGAGCCACTCGATGCGGATGGCAGCTCCGTAGTATCACACGCAAGCTCCGTTACGCAAGCGTGGTGAAAGTGACAAGGTCACCTATGCTTCATACCACACGGAAGGTCACGCTAGTCTTTGGTGGCGAACTATGAGGCTATGCTTCGGCTGGCGATTCCTACGGAGAGGTTTCATTGAGGCTTTTCGCGAGCATCACATTCTGAAGCCCTCATCGATCGCAAGAGAGAAGAGTTACGTAGTTTCACCCGAGTAAGATGGCTGTTGATGCTTATAGTAGAGAGTTTGAGAACCTCGCCCGCTATACTCTGAAGAAGTGTCCACGGACGCCAAGAAGCGAGCTAGGTTTGGGAAGGGTCTCAACCCCAAGTTGCGTCGTGATCTCCACCTACATCATTGTGATACATTCAGGGCTCTTGTGAACAAGGCCATTAATGCAGAGACAGCTCGGCTCACTTACGAGGAGTCTCGTAAGCACACCCGTGATTTGGGATCTTCCTCCGGTTCTAGTTAGCGAAGCGCCGGATTTGGATTCGAACCGCTCTTCCACGGTTATACACCGAGGCCATCTTGTGTGGCGCCTCACCCAGTTCAGCAGTATGCTCCACCCAAGCCTGTTGGTAGACTGCCTTCCAATGCGGGTCCACATCCAACTTCAGGGACTTGCTTCACATGCGAGAAGCCAGGACACTATGCACGTGACTGCTCTCAAGCCCAGTTATGCTCCACCCCAGCCCGAGAAGCCTGTTGGTTGTGTTAAGCCATCATGCAAGATGATCAATGTTAAGTCAGCCCCCACTGAACGTGGACGTGTGCATCACGTCTCAGCTAAAGACGCTCATGATGATCCGGATGTCGTTCTTGGTACACTCCTTGTCAACTGCCATCCAGCTTCGGTTCTATTAAATCTTGGAGCATCTCATTCCTTCATTTACGAAAGCTATGCTAACTTGCACAACATATCATTTTGTGATATGCCCTCTCCACTAGTCATTCAAACCCCTGGATCCAAATGGCAAACTTCTAGTGTAAGCCATGGTAATGAAATCCTTGTTGATAGACTTGCATTCCTTGCCTCACTTATAGCCCTCAAGTCCATATATATTAACATCATCTTGGGTATGGACTGGATGACAGCTCATCATGCCAAGATTGATTGTTACACCAGATCTGTTCAGCTTACACACCCATCTGGCAAGATAGTCACTGTCTCCACTAGAGTTGCAAAGCGTCAACTCTATTCTCTTAATGCCAGCCCTCTTCCAGACCTTGAAGATATCCCGATAGTCTGTGACTTTCCGGATATCTTTCCAGAGGAACTGCCAGGTGTTCCACTTGACAGAGATGTAGAGTTCGTCATAGATCTTATCCCGGGAACCGCTCCAATCTCTAGGAGACCATACAAGATGGCACCCTTAGAACTAGCCGAGCTTAAGAAACAACTTGAGGAGTCCTTGCAAAAGGGTTTCATCCGTCCTAGTTCTTCTCCTTGGGCTTGCCCCGTCCTCTTCGTCAAGAAAGAAGGTTGGTATGGACCGGATGGTTGTAGATTATCGTCCCGTTAATTTGGTCACGATAAAGAACAAATATCCGCTTCCCAGGCTCAACGACCTGTATGATCAGCTCATTTGGATCCTCGATCTTTTCAAGATGGATTTGAGGTTAGGCTACCACCAAATCAAAGATCAAAAGCGGGGACATCCCCAAGACAGCCTTTGTCACTCGTTATGGCGGTATGAGTACACCGTCATGTCCTTTGGTCTAACCAACGCCCCAGCCACATTCTCCGCTTGTTGAACTTCGATCTTCATGGAGTACTTAGATAAATTTGTCGTGCTTTACCTCGATGATATTCTTATTTACTCGAAGAGCGAGGAAGAGCATGCCGAACATCTTAGACTTGTGCTAGAAAAACTTCGAGAGAGCACCGTCTTTATGCCAAGTTCTCCAAGTGTGAATTTTGGTTGCCAAGTGACCTACCTAGGCCACGTAATCTCACGGCAAGGGCATTCTTGTCAATCCCGAGAGAGTTAAGGCCGTTCTTGATTGGACTCCACACAAAGCAGTTAAACAAGTTAGGAGTTTCCTTGGTCTAGCCAGACTATTGTCGCCGATGTGTTGAAAACTTCTCCAAAGTAGCCAAACCCCTCACGGAACTTCACAAGAAAGATAAAAAGTTTGAGTGGTCCCCACGATTAGTACAGTTTTGAGGCTGAAAAGGCGCTGAATTCTGCTCCCATACTTGTGCCACGGTTTCACTAAAGACTTTGTTATCTCACTGACGCCTCACGACAGGGACTAGGTTGCATTCTTATGCAGGATCGTCATGTGATTGCCTATGCATCTCGTCAGTTGCATCCACATGAGGAGAATTATCCTACACATGATCTAGAGCTTGCAGCCGTAGTCTATGCACTTAAGACCTGGCGACACTACCTTCTTGGTAAACGTTGCAAGATCTACAGCGATCACCAGAGTCTCAAGTATATCTTCACCCAACCAGATTTGAACCTTAGGCAAAGATGATGGTTGGAGTTGATCTCAGATTATGATCTAGGGATTACCTACAACCCAGGCAAAGCTAATGGCATGGCTGATGCGCTAAGCCGTAAATCCTATTGCAACAATCTCATGTTGCAGCAGGGCCAACCACTTCTCCATGAGGAATTCTGTAAGCTTAACCTTCACATTGCTCCTCACGGATTCCTTTCTACCTTGGTGGCGAAACCTACTCTTGTGGATCATATCATAGAAGCCCAGAAGCATGATACGAGGATTACACGGATCAAGAGAAACATTGCCAAGGGTATTGCTGGTAGTTTCTCTATAGATGATCGAGGTGTCGTTTTCTTTGGGAACCTTTGGTGGTCCCCAAGAAGCAGCATCTTTGACAGTTGATTCTTAAGGAGGCGCATGAATCTCCTCTCACGATTCATCCCGGTAGTACTAAGATGTATCAGGACCTACGCCAGAGGTTCTGGTGGACTAGGATGAAGAGAGAAATCGCTCAGTTTATTGCTAACTGCGACGTTTGTCGTCCCGTTAAGGAAGAGCATCAAAGGCCTGCTGGCACTCTTCAGCCTTTAGCCATTCCTGAGTGGAAATGGGATAAAGTTGGTATGGACTTCATCACCGGCTTTCCCAGGACCAAGAAAGGGAATAATGCTATCTTCGTAGTCATTGATCGTCTGTCCAAAGTGGCTCACTTCCTACCTGTTCGAGAGAGTATCACTGCTAGTCAGCTCATTTGACTTATACATTCTCGAATAGTGTCACTCCATGGTGTTCCACTAGAGATCAATTCAGACCGTGGTAGTCTTTTCACTTCTCATTTAAGGAGAGTTTCAGACTGCCATGGGAACCCATCTTTCCTTGAAGACCGCTTTCCACCCTCGGTCGGTGGTCGGTGGAAAGGGTCAACCAAATTCTCGAAGACATGCTTAGAGCTTGCGTTATCTCATTCGGTATGGATTGGGAGGAATGTCTTCCTTTCGCCGAGTTTGCTTATAACAACAGCTATCAATCCAGTCTCAAGAAAGCTCCTTTTGAGATTCTCTATGGACGAAGTTGTCGAACACCCTTGAACTGGTCAGAAACCGGTGAAAGACAATTCTTTGGACCGTACATGATCCAGGAGGTAGAAGAGCAAGTTCGCATCATTCGTGAGAATTTGAAAACAGCCCAATCTCGTCAAAAGAGCCAGTATGACCGTCGTCATAAGGAAGTGGCTTATGAAGTTGGCGACAAGGCTTACCTTCGGGTTACTCCTCTAAAGGGTACCCATCGTTTCGGTATCAAGGGCAAGTTGGCTCCTCGTTACATTGGTCCTTTTCACATTCTCGCTAAGCGAGGAGAGGTTTCCTACCGTTGGAACTACCCCACATCTTTCTCGAGTGCATGATGTCTTCCACGTCTCTCAACTCAGGCGTTGCTTCTCGGATCCCATCCGTGGAGTGGACCCGCAAACGCTTGATCTCCAAGATAACCTCACATACCGAGAGTACCGGTTCACATTCTTGATCAAGCACAGCGTGTTACCCGACGTCGAACATCAAGTTTCTCAAGGTTCGGTGGTCTCATCATTCGAGAGAGAAGCTACTTGGGGCGAGAAGATTGTCTTCATTGGAGTACCCGCTTTCTTTCCGTCGACCCACGAATCTCGGGACGAGATTCTTTCAAGTAAAGGCGAGTTGTCACATCCTAGTTCTGGTATGACCTAGACTAGCTGGTCAATTGTGCATCATGTTTAAATTCCATTTAAATTGAAATGAGGATCTATGAAACCCTCAGAATCATTTTTGGAAATTGACCCAAGTAAAAATTGCTCCAAAAAGGTCCAAGAAAATGCTCATGTTGCCCTCTGAAAATATTGGACAGAGATAAAAATCAAACCAATATTTTTGGGAGCTCATAAGTAATTATTTTGGGCATTTGGAATTAATGCAGTAATTATTTGCATTGGATATATAAATGTTATATATATATATTATATGTCCAAAAATTATGCTAGTTGATGAGGAGCTACGGAATAATACCACTAGCCCTATAAAAATTGGCATAAGAAAATAAAATGGTTTAGTATTTTTATTAAACCAAACAAATGTCGAAAAATAGAAAAGAAAACAAAAGGAAAAACCTACGGGCCACTTACATTGTGCAGCGGGACCTTTGTCAGGACTTGGCACGGCCCAGCAGCCCGTGACCCACCACCGCCGTTGTCCTCCTGGCGCCCGGTCGGCCAGGCGTGTGGCTGACAGCGCCGCCGATGCCGCGCCATGCCTCCTGCCTGCTGCCCCTCTCCCTCGGCGCATGGATGCCTTGCGAGGCCACGCGCGCCGCACCGCTCTGTCTCTCTCCCCTGGCTTCCCCTCCTCTCCCTCGCTCTTTCTCGCGCGACGTCCGAACACCACCGGCGCCGCAGCTCGTCGCCGTCGTAGCCACCGCCTCTCCCTCGCCCCTCCGACATGTCCAGAAGCTCCGCGCCACCTTCCTCGTCCTCTCCGCCAAGCCGTGCCTCGCCGGACGCCCTGGAGAGTCGCCATCGCCGCCGTCTTCATCTCCGGTCGCCGGAGATCGTCTTCGCCGCCCCGCCATCTTCAGCGCGTCCCCGAGCTCGCCATCAAGCCCGTCGAGTCCGCGGTGAGCTCCGCCACCGTTCCCCTCTCTCCGTTTAGCTGCCCGCACGCCGTAGCCCTCCTCCCCACCACGGCCGAAGCCTCTCGCCTCCGTCCATGTCACCGTCGTCGTCTCGGCCGCCTCTGCCCAAACCGAGCACCCCAACGTGCTCCTGGTGCCACGAGGGTGCCGCAGAGCCCCTCGGGTGGCCTCCCCGTGCCCCGCAGCCCGATTCCGCTCGGCGAACTCCGGCCGCCGCCCGAACTCCGCTCCGGTGAGCTCCGGCGCCCCCCGGCCTCCCACTGCTTCCCTAGATGCGGGCGGCGTGACCTCTCCCTTTGGTGCCCTCGGTAGCCAGAACCGCTGCCGAACAACATCTCCGTGAACATCCGCGCGGTTTGAGGTCGCCGCCCGGCCAAACTCCGGCGGTGGCGTGGTCGCTTAGTTAGGCGCTAATCACCATTTTGCTAACCACCCACGACAGCGGTGGGCGGCGCCCTCTAATCCTAATTAGACCAAATAAACCCCCTGTTAACTAATTGAGACAACGGCGTGTGGCCCCCACACGTCGATTTGACCTGGTCAGCCTTGATTGACTTGTCGACGCAGCTATTCATTTTACGGAATTATTTCTAAACAGGAAATTCCAGAAAATGTTCAAAACTTCAAAAATTCATATAAATTCAACCGTAGCTCAGATTGAAATAATTTATATATGAAAAATTATCAGAAAAATGCAATCTATCCATTTGTACCGGTTTCATGCATGAGAAACCAAGATATACCTGCTGTATAAGTGAAACACTAAAATGGCTTATATAAAGAGCTTACTTTGGAAATGCATTTGAATCTTTGGTTCAAATGGACTTCAACCAAATGAACTCTAGCTGCATTAGCTCAAACAGCATCACATCTACATGCCATGTTCATGCATCATATTGTTGCATATGCTTGTGTATTGATTGTTGGCACCGTTCCTTCTTGATAGGTCCGGCTACGGAGAGTGCTTTCGAGAGTACACATGCGTGAAGCAGTGCCTCCTTGTTGATTTACCGAAGCGAACCCCTTGTTCATTCCGATACAATCCTACTCTCTCGCTCCTGCTCTTAGTTATTGCATTAGGACAACAACGATTCATCTGCTACTTTGTGCTGCGGTAGTTGAACCCATTCCTCTGCATGACCTGTCATTGCCACAGTAAATAGTTGAAACCCACTAGCATGTGTAGGAGTTGATTGAGCCATGTTGTGTTCCTACCATGCTATGCCTGCTATTGATTAGAGTTGTGCCAGTGCGATTCATTGGGAATGAATTGGAGTGTTACGATATGTTACGATCTTGAGAGTGAAGTGTGTGAACACGATTTGGTAAAGGTAGCGGTGAGAGGCCATGTAGGAGTACATGGTGGGTTGTCTCCTTTGGAACCGTCCTTAAACCTTGAGTTTTATGTATGTCGTCAATGACTCGATACTACCACACATTGGGCTCCGGCGCTCCAAGCTCTCTCGACTTATTAACCAACTTGATCTCTGTCCGAGTCGCATAACTAGTTTACGGTGTTTGTAGGTAGTGCTATTTTTTCTACGAGTGGCACCCGGCGAGGGTGGGCTTGGACAGACTAGGCACGGTGTACGGTGTACCAAGTGGCACCGGATGGTGAGCTTGGGAACCCTGCTCACATCGTTTGGGGCCGTGGCGACACCCGGCCGGATCTCCTTGCGGATGGAACCCGAATAGGCGATAAACCTGGACTAGAGTCTTGTGTGGTTAGTCGGTCATGGCCGACACCCTCGCTAGGCTTCGCTTGAAGGTTGCCGAGATACATGGCGTGTATATGGCGGTAAGTGGCGAGGCGTGTGTGAAGAAGTACACCCTGCAGGGGTTATCATGATCTATTCGAATAGCCGTGTCCTCGGTTATGGACTTCTTGGATGCTTACGTGGTACATAGAAAACTTGAAGTGGATACTCTAAAATGCTCAAGACAAGTGTGAGTGCTATGGATGGCCTTCTCGTATGGAGACGGGAATGAATCCATAGTAGTGTATTGTGTGGTGACTAGTGGACTCGTGTGCATCATATCACCTCAAAGAAGTTACGGTAGTCGTAGAGCAGGATAGCCACGAGTCAAAGGCGGCTTGCTACAACTAAACCCCACATTACCCTCTTGATACAAATGCATGTATAATAGAAAGCTGATGTAAGTCTTCTTTGAGTACCTTTGTACTCATGTTGCTTTATTTATGTTTTTGCATGAGATTTCGGTCTTACTAGTAGTTCCGCTTGGACTTGACGAGTAGCTTGTTACCTCAGCTACGATCTTGTACCCTTGGGAGGGTCTTGTGGATAGTCAGGCTTCTCGGCCTTTTCTTTTGTAGTTATGCGTACTTTCGGACATGTAATGCTTCCGCTTGTTGCTTGTATGCTCTGAATGACGGGTCATGTGACCCTTGTTTGTATTAAATGCTATGTGGCTCTTCTGAGCCTTTACCTATATGAGTTTGCGTTATGTTGTGATGCCATGTTGTACAGCACATACTTGCATGTTATGCGTACGTGTAACTTGTATTGCTATGTGTGGGATCCGACAACCTAGTTGTTTATCCTTGGTAGCCTCTCTTATGGGGAAATGTACTCTAGTGCTTCCACTGAGCCATGGTAGTCTGCTACAGCCCGGTTTACCGGAGTCCTGCTAGCCCAGCACTACTGCTCCGGAACACTTAGAATGGCCGGCATGTGATTCACTTTGTTCATGTGTCTCTCCCTTCGGGGTAATGTCACGCGGTGACATCCGTAGTCCTGCCTAGCCTGCTACAGCCCGGGTTCCCGTAGTCCTGTTAGCCCGATTGCTACTGACCCGGATTCGCCTGGCTGGCAGAGACATGCTCGATGTTGATTCATGTATGCCTGTCCCCATGGGTTAGTGCCGCTTTGGGTTCACGACTAGCCATGTCGGCCCGGGTTCTCTGTCATATGGATGCTAGCGACACTATCATATACGGGACCCCGATTCCAAGTCACATCGATCTAGCCAGTAACACCGCATATCACATTGCGGCCTCACGCACGGTATTCCCACAGGTGTCGCCTTACCATGGCCCGGGACCGTTTGCGCCTTTTGGCTCACGTATATGATAGTGTCGCTAGCATCCATATGACGAAGAACCGGTCGACATGGCTAGTCGTGAACCCAAAGTGGCACTAACCCATGGGGACGAGGCATACATGAATCACATCGAGCATGTCGGTCATCAACGTATGAATCCGGGCTGTAGCACTGGCTAACATGACTCCGGTAACCCGGCTGTAGTAGGCTAGGCGGGACTCGGATGTCACCGCGTGACATTTCCCGAAGCGGAACCACGTGAACGAAGTGAAACACATGTCGGCGATCAAGTGTCCAGAGCGGTAGTCTTTGGGCTAGCAGGACTCCGGTGAACAGTGTAGCGGACTACTATCGCTCAGGAAGCACTAGACTACATTTCCCCATATGAGAGGCTGCCAAGGATAAACAACTAGATTGTCGGATCCCACACATACCAAGCATTTCAAACATACACACAATATGCTCAATATGTGTAAATACAACATGGCATCACAACATAACTCTACGACTCAAATATTTATTCATTAGGCTCGAGAGGCGAGATATTACAAACATGGGTCTCATGACCCAACACTCGAGCATACAAGTCAAAGCACAAGCGGAAGCTTAACATGTCCGAGTCTGAGACATCTACAAATGAAAAGGCTGAGAAGCTGACTATCTACCGAGATCTGCCGAGGGCACAAGATCGTGGGCTGAGGTATCAAGCTAAACGTCGAAGTCCTGCGGAACTACTACCGAGGCCAGCGTCTCTCGCAAAACATAAAATAAGCAAGCGTGAGTACAAGCGTACTCAGCAAGACTTACATCAGAACTATCTACATATGCATCATTATCAACAAAGGGGTGGTGGAGTTTGATGCGGCAAGCCAGCTTTGACTCGATGGCTATCCTGAACTACGACTGCAAGTAACTCTTTTGAGGTGGCGCACACGAGTCCACATATTCACCATATCAATACTCCACTATGGATCCGCTCCCGTCTCCCTACGAGAACGCCATCCATAGCACTCACGCTTATCTTGCGAGTTTTAGAGTATCCACTTTCACTTGTCTATGAACTATGCAAGGGGTCCAAGTTTCCATATCCGAGGAATCCGGCTATTCAAATAGATAATGATAACCCTGCAGGGGTGTACTTCTTCACACACTCTCGCGCCACTTATCGTGACCAGACACGCCATGTACCTCGGCAACCTTCAAGCGGAAGCCGGGCGAGGGAGTCGGCCACGACCGACTAACCACACAAGTCTCTCGTCCGTGTTTAGCGCCTATTCGGTTCCATCCGCAAGGAGATCCGGCCGGGTGTCGCTCACGGCCCCCAAGCGATGTGAGCAGGGTTCCCAAGCCCACCAACCGGTGCCACTTGGTACACCGTACATTGTGCCTAGTCTGTCCCAAGCCCACCTGCACTGGGTGCCACTTGGTAGACTACTAACACTACCTACAAACACCGTAAACTAGTTGCAACTCCCGACAGAGATCAAGTTGATTAATAAGTCGAGAGAGCTTGGGCGCCCGGAGCCCAATGTGTGGTAGTAACTGTTCATGGATCACAAACACAGAACTTAGTTCCTAAGGCTGACTTCAATGAGACAACCCACCATGTACTCCTACATGGCCTCTCACCGCTTCTTTACCAAATCGTGTTCACACACTTAGCTCTCACACAGTGGGACATGTTCACGCACCTCCAATTCATCCCCGATGAATCGACTGACACAACTCTAAGCAATAGCAGGCATGACAAACAAGCATGAATGAGTAGGCACATCAGGCTCAAACAACTCCTACTCATGCTAGTGGGTTTCATCTATTTCTTGTGGAATGACAGGTCATGCAGAGGATAAATGTGTTCAGCTACTGACAAGTAACACATGAGTCGTTGTTGTCCTAATGCGATAAAATAGAGCACGGCGAGAGAGTGGGATTGTATCGGAATGAACAAGGGGTTTTGCTTGCACAGCACTTCTGAAGATATTATAGTTCTTCATCGGTGTCATCGAACTCATCGTCGGTACGTCGTCTATCGAGAGGGAACAAATACCGGCAAACAAAGAGGAACACAATCAATGCAATGCAACAAATATGATGCATGATAAACCGGGCAGTGGGGTCCGCAAGTCAGTGAGAGAGAGGGGGAAGTTAAACCGGGCACTGGGGTCAACCCACGCCGGTCAATGGGTCAGCGGTCGCCGGTTTAGCCGCCGGCGAGTCTAGACGAGGCGGAGGGGCTCGGAAACGAGCCACATGGCATCGTTTCGGCCGTGGTTTGTTGTGTTCGAATGCACGCAGTGGCGCGCATCTAGTGGTGGCGGTGGTAGGTGCTGGGGTGGCCGTAAAAGTGGCCGGCGACGAGGTTTGGCGGCGGCAGCAGCTCGGGCAATCTTGGGGTGGCGCTTCTGAGCCCGGAGGAGGCGCCAGGTGTCTGGGCTCATGAGATCGTCTTTGAGCACGACGGTGGGCTCGGAACGAGCTGCGGTGGCTGTGGGACACGGCTACCCATGGCCGTGGCGAGAAGTTCTCGGCCGCGTGGGGAACGACACTAGGGGACGGCGCGAAGCTAGAGAGAAGAGGAGAGGAAGAGGGCTCACGGCGAGTCTGGAGTTGGCCTCGGCGTGCTCGGGAGGGCTGGTGACGACGGGAGGTCGCGGCGATCTCGGTGGCCCGAGGAGGAAAAAGACGTCGGGGCGGCGCTCGGGATCTTTCAGTCGCGTGAGACGACGAGGAGGACGAGGCGGAATGGCGGAGCTCGAGGACGTGTCGAGAGGCGTGGGGATAGCTGTGACAGCGCGGCTGAGGCCGGTCGGCGACGGCTGCGCTCGGATGAGCTCAAGGGAGAGAGCCAGGGGAGGGGAGAGGGTGCAGCGAGTGAGGGAGAGGAGCGAGGGAACACGGGGCGTCATCGTGGCGTCGCCAAGAGGGGCCGGGGAAGCAGGAGGTGGCCAGGGCAGCGTCGGCGCTCGCCACGCACCTGGTTGTCCTCCTGGCAGAAGGAGGAAGATGACAGGGAGCCAGGTGGTGGTGGATATCACCGCGTGACATTTCCCCGAAGGGACAGACATAGGAACAAAGTGAAACACATGCCGGCCAGTCAAGTGTCCAGAGCAGTAGTGCTGGGCTAGCAGGACTCCGGTGAACCGGTCAGAAGGACTACTATCGCTCAGGAAGCACTAGACTACATTTCCACATATGAGAGGCTGCCAAGGATAAACAACTAGATTTTCGAATCCCACACATACCAAGCATTTCAAACATACACACAATATGCTCAATATGTGTAAATACAACATGGCATCACAACATAACTCTACGACTCAAATATTTATTCATTAGGCTCCGAGGAGCGGGATATTAAAAACATGGGTCTCATGACCCAACACTCGAAACATACAAGTCAAAGCACAAGCGGAAGCTTAACATGTCGAAATGAGACATCTACAAATGAAAAAGGCTGAGAAGCGACTATCTACCGAGATCTGCCGAGGGCACAAGATCATAGCTGAGGTATCAAGCTAAACGTCAAGTCCACGCAGAACTACTAGCGAGGCCTGACGTCTCTCCGCAAAACATAAAATAAGCAAACGTGAGTACAATTGTACTCAGCAAGACTTACATCGTAACTAACTACACATGCAACATTATCAACAAAGGGGTGGTGGAGTTTGGCTGCAACAAGCCAGCTTTGACTCGGTGGCTATCCTAAACTACTTAACGCAAGTAACTCTTTTGAGGTGGCGCACACGAGTCCACATATTCACTATATCAATACACCACTATGGATCCGCTCCCGTCTCCCTACGAGAACGCCATCCATAGCACTCACGCTTATCTTGCGAGTTTTAGAGTATCCACTTTCACTTGTCTATGAACTATGCAAGGGTCCAAGTTTCCATATCCGAGGAATCCGGCTATTGAATAGATAATGATAACCTGCAGGGTGTATTTCTTCACACACGCCGCCACTTATCGCCTACATACACGTCATGTACCTCGGCAACCTTCAAGCGGAAGCTGGGCGAGGGAGTCGGCCACGACGACTAACCACACAAGTCTCTCGTCGGGTTTATCGCCTATTCGGGTTCCATCCGCAAGGAGATCCGGCCGGGTGTCGCTCACGGCCCCAAACGATGTGAGCAGGGTTCCCAAGCCCACCAACCGGGTGCCACTTGGTACACCGTACATCAGTGCCTAGTCTGTCCCAAGCCCACCAGTATCGGGTGCCACTTGGTAGACTACTAACACTACCTACAAACACCGAAACTAGTTGCAACTCACGGGCCGGAAATCAAGTTGATTAATAAGTCGAGAGAGCTTGGGCGCCCGGAGCCCAATGTGTGGTAATGGCTGTTCATGGATCACAAACACAGAACTCAGTTCCTAAGGACGGCTTCAATGAGACAACCCACCATGTACTCCTACATGGCCTCTCACCGCTACCTTTACCAAATCGTGTTCACACACTTAGCTCACACACAATAGGACATGTTCACCACTTTCCAATTCATTCCCGATGAATCGGACTGACACAACTCTAAGCAATAGCAGGCATGACAAACAAGCATGAATGAGTAGGCACATCAGGGCTCAAACAACTCCTACTCATGCTAGTGGGTTTCATCTATTTACTGTGGCAATGACAGGTCATGCAGAGGATAAAGGGGTTCAGCTACCGCAGGAAGTAACAGTTGAAACGTTGTTGTCCTAATGCAGTAAAATAGAGCAGGCGTGAGAGAGTGGGATTGTATCGGAATGAACAAGGGGGTTTTGCTTGCCTGGCACTTCTGAAGATTATATAGTTCTTCAATAGTGTCATCGATCTCATCATCGAAACCACGTCTATCGAGAGGGAACAACCACCGACAAACAAGAAGAGACACAATCAATGCAATGCACAAACAAATGAATGACATGTCATGTTAAGGAACTGAATTGACCTAATGCAGCAGTAAGCCAAGTTAATTGAAGTGGAATTCAAACAAGGTTAAACTCCAACTCCAAATGCTAGTTCATAAATTGCCCTAATCATGATTCATCCTATTCAGTGAGGTTAACTTGTTCAATCATGCATGAAAGTGGTACAGATGGATAGATTGGATTTTTCTGATCATTTTTCATATATAATTTATTTCATTTGGAGTTACGGTTGAATTTATATGAATTTTACAAGTTTTAAACATTTTACGGAATTTCTAAGTATTTAGAATTAAACTAATTCGAGAAAATGAATTCTTCTTGTCGAGGCTACATCATCATGACGTCAGCGAGTCAACGGGGCAGCCCAGGTCAACTGACCAGTGGGTCCCGCGTGTCAGTGATTAGACTAACTAACCTAATTAAAATTAACCCTAACTAACTTGGTTAGCCGGGCGGGGCCCGCACGTCAGTGACCCAGGGGGGTCAAATCCCGGTCAAGCGGGGCTAATCCACCGACGGCTCGTCACCGGTGGGAACAGGCGCGACGGAGGGCTCGGGTTCGCTCTCCCAGCGCCCAAACGAGCGGCGGAGGGCACCCGCGGGGAGCTGGAGCTCACCCGCATCCATCTGCAAAGCTGCAGGGTGGCGAAGCTCACGGGAGGCAAGCTTCGCTGGCGGTGGCGGAGTTCGGGCCAGCACGGCGCTGGGCTGCAGCTCGATTTAGAGCGAACGAAGAGCACGGGCGAGGCTACGGGCAGCAGGAACTCAACCGGGTGCTCATAGACGGCGTTAGCCCACCGTAACGGCACGACGGCGACATTCGGCGGCACGCAAGTTTGGCAGAGGTGGGGAAACGGAGCTAGAGTATGAGCGCGGCGGAGGAGGGATCGGTTCGTGAGCTCACAGCGGTTCCAGCGCGCATCTCAGTGGGCTCGGGGAAGGTCGGACGACGTCGGGGCATTACCGGCAATCTCGGAGACCGGAGTTGAGGACGACGGTGGTGGCGGCGTAGGTAGTGTTAGTAGTCTACCAAGTGGCACCCGGTACAGTTGGGCTTGGGACAGACTAGGCACAGTGGCACGGTGTACCAAGTGGCACCCGGTTGGTGGGCTTGGGAACCCTGCTCACATCGTTTGGGGCCGTGAGCGACACCCCGGCCGGATCTCCTTGCGGATGGAACCCGAATAGGCGATAAACCCGGACGAGAGACTTGTGTGGTTAGTCAGGTCATGGCCGACTCCTCGCCCGACTTCCGCTTGAAGGTTGCCGAGGTACATGACGTGTACAGGGCGATAAGTGGCGAGAGCGTGTGTGAAGAAGTACACCCCTGCAGGGTTATCATTATCTATTCGAATAGCCGGATTCCTCGGATATGCAAACTTGGACCCCTTGCATAGTTCATAGACAAGTCAAAGTGGATACTCTAAAACTCGCAAGATAAGCGTGAGTGCTATGGATGGCGTTCTCGTAGGGAGGCGGAGCGGATCCATAGTGGAGTATTGATATGGTGAATATGTGGACTCGTGTGCGCCACCTCAAAAGAGTTACTTGCAGTCGTAGTTTAGGATAGCCACCGAGTCAAAGCTGGCTTGCTGCAGTCAAACTCCACCACCCCCTTTGTTGATAATGTTGCATGTGTAGTTAGTTTTGATGTAAGTCTTGCTGAGTACAATTGTACTCACGTTTGCTTATTTTATGTTTTGCAGAGAGACGTCAGTCTCGCTAGTAGTTCCGCGTGGGCTTCGACGTTTAGCTTGATACCTCAGCTACGATCTTGTGCCCTCGGCAGATCACAGTAGATAGTCGGGCTTCTCGGCCTTTTTCATTTGTAGATGTCGTACTGCGAGACATGTTAAGCTTCCGCTTGTGCTTTGACTTGTATGCTCACGAGTGTTGGGTCATGAGACCCATGTTTGTAATATCTCGCTCCTCGAGCCTAATGAATAAATATTTGAGTCGTAGAGTTATGTTGTGATGCCATGTTGTATTTACACATATTGAGCATATTGTGTGTATGTTTGAAATGCTTGGTATGTGTGGGATCCGACAATCTAGTTGTTTATCCTTGGCAGCCTCTCATATGGGGAAATGTAGTCTAGTTCTTCCTGAGCGATAGTAGTCCGCCATACCGGTTCACCGAGTCCTGCTAGCCCAAAGACTACCGCTCTGGACACTTGACTGGCCGGGCATGTGTTTCACTTCGTTCCTATGTCTCTCCCTTCGGGAAATCTCACGCGGTGATATTCGAGTCCCGCTAGCTCACTGACTTGGGTTACCGGAGTTACATTAGCCCGATGCTACAGCCCGGATTCATACATTGATGACCGACATGTTCGATGTGATTCATGTATGCCTCTCCCCATGGGTTAGCGCCGCTTTGGGTTCACGACTAGCCATGTCGGCCCGGGTTCTCTGTCATATGGATGCTAGCGACACTATCATATACGTGAGCCAAAAGGCGCAAACGTCCGCAAGGAGATCCGGCCGGGGTGTCGCTCACGGCCCCAAACGATGTGAGCAGGGTTCCCAAGCCCACCAACCGGGTGCCACTTGGTACACCGTGCCACTGTGCCTAGTCTGTCCCAAGCCCACCTGCATCGGGGTACCACTTGGTAGACTACTAACACTACCTACAAACACCGTAAACTAGTTGCAACTCTGGACAGAGATCAAGTTGATTAATAAGTCAAGAGAGCTTGGGCGCCGGAGCCTAATGTGTGGTAGTAACTATTCATGGATCACAAACACAGAACTCAGTTCCTACGGACGGTTCCAATGAAACAACCCACCATGTACTCCGACATGGCCTCTCATCGATACCTTTACCAAATCGTGGTCACACACTTAGCTCTCCCCAGTAGGACATGTTCACCCACCTCCAATTCATCCCCGATGAATCGGACACGACACAACTCTAAGCAATAGCAGGCATGACAAACAAGCATGAATGAGTAGGCACATCAGGGCTCAAACAACTCCTACTCATGCTAGTGGGTTTCATCTATTCTTGTGGAATGACAGGTCATGCGAGAGGATAAAGGGGTTCAGCTACCACAGCAAGTAACACATGAGTCGTTGTTGTCCTAATGCAGTAAAATAGAGCAGGAGCGAGAGAGTGGGATTGTATCGGAATGAACAAGGGGGTTTTGCTTGCCTGGCACTTCTGAAGATATTATAGTTCTTCATCGGTGTCATCGAACTCATCGTCGGTACGTCGTCTATCGAGAGGGAACAAATACCGGCAAACAAAGAGGAACACAATCAATGCAATGCAACAAATATGATGCATGATAATGTCATGGCAATATCTTTGTTGATTGAGCTAATGCAACTAGCAACCATATTAAATGAAGTTGGTTTGAACCAAGGGTTCAAATTCAAACTCCATATGTAAAATTCATATGCCATTTAATTGATTTGACCTGATCAGCAGGTATAAGTTGATCTAACATGCACGAAAGTGGTACAGATGGATAGATTGGATTTTTCTGATCATTTTTCATATATAAATTATTTCATTTGGAGCTACGATTGAATTACTATGAATTTTAGAAGTTTAGGACATTTTCTGGAATTTCTGAATAAACTTAAATCAGAAAATGCTTTATTGCGTCGGTGGACGCCCTTTGTGATGTCAGCAGGTCAATGAAGCCGGGTCCAGGTCAAACCTGACGGTCAACTAACTAAGTTAATTAGCCCTAACTAATCGGGCAGGGGCCCACTAGGCGATGATCGTAATAACTAACCCAACTAGTTAGCTAGTGCTAACTAGAGTAATTAGTCAAGCGGGCCCGCAAGTCGCTGAGAGAGAGGGGAAGTTAAACCGGCAATGGGGTCAACCCACGCCGTCAATGGGTCAGCGGTCGCCGGCGTTTAGCCGCGAGTCCGTGACGGGCGGAGGGCTCGGAAACGAGCCACATGGCATCGTTTCGGCCGTGGTTTGTTGCGTTCGAACGCGCGCAGTGGCGCGCATCTAGTGGTGGTGGTGGTAGGTGCTGGGGTGGCCGGAAAAGTGGCCGGCGACGAGGTTTGGCGGCGGCAGCAGCTCGGGCAATCTTGGGGTGGCGCTACAGAGCACTGGAGGAGGCGCTGTGGGTGTCTACGGGCTCATGAGATCGTGCTGAGCACGACGGTGGGCTCGGGAACGAGCTGCGGTGGCTGTGGGCACGGCTACCCATGGCCGGCGGCGAGAAGTTCTTGGCCGCGGTGGGGAACGACACTAGGGGACGAGCGCGAGCTAGAGAGAAGAGGGGAGAGGAAGAGGGGCTCACGGCGAGTGCGGAGTTGGCCTCGGCGTGCTCGGGGAGGGCCTGGTGACGACGGGAGGTCGCCGGCGATCTCGGTGGCCCGAGGAGGAAAAAGACGTCGGGGACGGCGCTCCGGGGCTCTTCTGGTCGCGTGAGACGACGAGGAGGACGAGGGCGAAACGGCGGAGCTCGAGGACATGTCGGAGAGGCGTGGGGATGGCTGCGGCCGCGCGAGCGCTGGTCGACGGCGACGGCTGCGCTCGGATGAGCTCAAGGGAGAGAGCCAGGGGAGGGGAGAGGGTGCAGCGAGTGAGGGAGAGGAGCGAGGGAACACGGGGCGTCGTCGTGGCGTCGCCAGGAGGGTCCGGGGAAGCAGGAGGTGGCCAGGGCAGCGTCGGCACTCGCCACGTACCTGGTTGTCCTCCTGGCAGAAGGAGGAAGACGACAGGGAGCCAGGCGGTGGTGGACTGGGCCGAAACAGGAGCTGGGCCGGTTGGGCTGGACATGTAAGGTTTCTGTCCTTTCCTGTTCTTTTTTAATTCTGTTCGGTTTTTCTAGTTTTTGCTATTTGTTTTGATTTAGTAATAATACCAAACCATTTCATAAAATCCACAGGAGCGATTATGGGTGCTACGAATTATTTCAGGGACCCTTAACAATTTCCAACATTTTGGAGCATCTAAAATATATATAGCATTTAAAGGCCCCAATTCAAATACAATATGAGTTAATTTAAAAATCCAGAGTGGCCTAAAAAATAAGTGCATTATTTTTGGCAGAGTTTTTCACCTTCATCAAAAATAATGAATATTTCTAAAGGGCATTCTGGGTTCATTGAAAATATTTTTATTTTGATCCTAAATGCATTTCATTTAGTGCTAGGGTTTATCATCCCCATTTCAAATTCCATGAAAATTAAACATGATGCATGGATGCATTGCCACTAGTTACAAGCAAGCTCTAGGGCTGTGACAACTCACCCCCACTAAACAAGAAACTCGTCCCGAGATTCAAGACGTGAGGTAAGAAGACAGAGAGGACACAAGCTAGCACAAACTTCACGATCCAGATGTCTTTCTCGAGGATGTTGATTCATTGCATCATCTTGATCTCGACGTCTTGCTTTGAGAACTTCATCCAACACGACGACAGCGTAAAGAAACTCCACAGAATTGATCTCCTCGAAGGTCAAGCACTCAGAATCAACTCATGGAGTGAGACGTTGAAACATCCCTTGAGTTGGGACACAAAACATACATCAAGATGGATGGAAAGTAACGGATGGTGAAGTTCGATTCGGTAGGCAACTATTCCACAATTAAGAAGATGGCGGATGGTTCAAGTAGCGAGGAGATAATTGCCATGATTCTATTACGGGGAACCCTAGAGGAGGTGACTCGTAGGATTATTCCCTGAGGTGGCAGAAAGAATTACTTTTGATTCAGAGATCATTGAAACTCTTATACCAACCTAAGGCAAATTCACAAACGATCGTTTGAAGGAGTTCGGAAGAACGACACACCCGGGCTAGAATGGATGATATGGACTACCTTGTCGAAGACAATGAAATGGATGATTTCTGCTTATCATCGGAGGTGGAGGGGACCCATGGTAGACTGACACAATGACGGGTGCAAGCTGGGAGCAAAATGCAAATACTGGGAATGACCCAACCATCATATCTGCCTGAGATTCAGATCTGGTTGGTAACGGGATATTTCAGACAGCATGCCTGGAGAATAAAGTTTGCAACACAAACCGACGAGATAACGCTATAGACTCTCAGGAGATGAACTACGATAGCAAGCTCCAAAACATGAGCTGGTTCTGCTAAACATGTGTGAACACGCTGTCCTAGACAAACAAGACCACATGGTAGTCTTATGATAAAACACTACCGAGTTCAGGTGGGAAACCATCATCATGGATAACGAAGTCCTTGCATAAGTCATATGATTAGCTCTTATGAAGAAACTTCTTCTCCTTGAACAAATCAGTTAGTGGCTTGGTGTGCTAGGGAATTCATATGGAATGAAGATGATCAGTCTATCAGACCATAGAATACTTCGCACATGCATGACTGACTTGGGATGATTCCAGAGGAAGCAAAAACAACTTTCTCGGATCCACGGCAACAACTTACATCAAATGCATGTGAATTAGAGGAAAGTCACTTCTTTCATCCAAACATAGGCTTCATGAACGAAACACGAAGGTAATGCTTACAAAGTTTCCAACACTAGGTTGATGTTCAACATGAATCATGGGGGAGGGACAAGATGTCCGGTGGGCTAAACGGCAACTCATCGGAATTTCCATATCCTTTGGACTTCCACCATCATGTGAGCACGGTAATAGCATTGGTCGACCAAAGGATGTAATGGTGTATGCTCGAGGAATCAACCACGAGTAAGACAACATTACGAACATCGTTGGTTACGATTTGACTTGACAACAGCCCATACTCAAGTCAAAGTTCGACAAGGCAATAGATCCAACAAGCGATCACGAGGACCAATCAATGGAGATATCATCTTTCTTCAACACACACATGCACGTAAGATATCCCTTAGAGATGAACTAAGTTAAGCAAAGCTTTATCTTCCAACTCTCCAAGTTGTTGTCTAGCTCAACCAACTAGTTCAGGATATCCAACACGAGTCTTGGAGAATGGGTGGTTTAGAGGAAAACCAATATGATCACGAACTCAACATAGCGGTCAGGTGACAACCTGGTAGCACTTCCAAGAAGATATTTGGAAAGTCACGAACCACCGATATATTACTAAGCTCGAGAACAACCTTGCTTTTCAGGGCAAGACGATATGATCAAAGAGTAGGGGATTGACACAATCCTAACTCATTGATCGAAGGGTGCACCAGGAAAAACGGACTAGGTAGCATGATCAATCTTAGGATGATGATTCAATAACCAACACGCTAAGAATGAAATTATTGTCCATTTACTACCAAGCAACGAGGTTGCTAGGAGTATTGATTTCACACATCACAATTCATTTGTCAGTATTCCGGTTGCAACAACACGGGACCGAGGAATGAACGATGATGGCGAGAGTATCACTGCATCAAGAATTCATAAGAGGTGGTGCAATTCTCATGACACTCTAGACATAAAGATGGTAACACTCCAAGGTAGAACAGACAAAAGATGGATTGGCATTTTGATCTGCGGAATACAATTGCTTTGACCCAATACTGGATATGGATGAGGTACTGGAGTTTGTTTCTCCTAGTCATTCCGGAATAGAATGGCTTGACGGACCACATGAGTAATAGGCATCGATAACATGAATGCACAACTACTCCTGACTACCAACTGATAGATGGGATCAGAATACAGCTGCAATGGAAACAACTCAAAGGATCATATATCTTTCTGAGTTGTGGATGCATAGATTAGTATGTCGAACCAAGTTCAACATGTTTCTTCGGATAACCCATGTAGAGAGGTAGGACTGGCAGAGTCACAATTATGAATGGAGAACTCCTCAAGAGTACTCTGATTGTGATCTTTTGGTTGAATAACTTACGCCTTAAATAGTTCATGGTATTTGGAAGAAGGAAATACCACGGACCTCGAGGACTAATGCAAGGTTACTAATATCCTAAAGGAACTAGCAAATACTAACAACATGAAGTAGGGTAGATCTCGGGTTCAAGAACCCAGGAATAGAATGCCTACCAACTAATAACATCACGGGATGCTTTCAAGAATAATGGCCAGAATCATCACACCGAGAACACAAAATATGGCTAGATTACTAGGTGACTCCTAAAACACCTAGGTCATAATAACAACCCCAACATATATGTTGAGGCAGCGCATACCTCAACATACTAATTTGTGTGATTAATCTGGCCCAGATGAACATTAGAAATGGAGAGAAGGGATTTGCAAATGCATCAGACTATTTAGAGACCTGGGATGACTCGGACAGCATAACGGTTGTAAATGCTCAAAAAGATTTGAGACATCATGCAAAATGATGGCATAACCACTCTACAACATCATAACAAGATTCTGAGATCAACAGTTAACATACAGAAATAGTAGGAACTAAACTGGGGCTTAAATCCAACAATCTTAAAGGTCTATGGATTAGTAACACGTCATCCTAATAGATAGATGAGAAGCCTAGTTCTTAATCCTCGTAGAAGAGAAGAGGATGACTCAGATCAGAAGGCCATGAGGTATAAGGAGTAAAAAGAGCCTTACGTTCCCTTCCACAATCAATTCCTTACATAACTAAAGCATTTCTAGACACAACTTGACCGGTTTGGCTTGGTAATCCTCTGACAGTCGGGCTATGATACCAAAGCTGTCGGGACCCGATTCCAAGTCACATCGATCTAGCAAGTAACACCTCATATCACTTTGCGGCCTCACGCACGGTATTCCCACGGTGTCGCCTTACCATGGCTCGGGACCGTTTTGCGCCTTTTGGCTCACGTATATGATAGTGTCGCTAGCATCCATATGACAAAGAACCCGGCCGACATGGCTAGTCGTGGAACCCAAAGCGGCACTAACCCATGGGGACAGGCATACATGAATCACATCGAGCATGTCGGTCATCAACGTATGAATCCGGGCTGTAGCACCGGGCTATGAGGACTCCGTAACCCGGCTGTAGCAGGCTAAGCAGGACTCGGATGTCACCGCGTGACATTTCCCGAAGGGATGCAGAACCACGAGCGAAGTGAAACACATGCCGCCGATCAAGTGTCCAGAGCGGTAGTCTTTGGGCTAGCAGGAGTCCGGTGAACCGGGCTGTAGCGGACTACTATCACTCAGGAAGCACTAGACTACATTTCCCCATATGAGAGTCTGCCAAGGATAAACAACTAGATTGTCGGATCCCACTAATACCAAGCATTTCAGACATACACACAATATGCTCAATATGTGTAAATACAACATGGCATCACAACATAACTCTACGACTCAAATATTTATTCATTAGGCTCCGAGGAGCGAGATATTACAAACATGAGTCTCATGACCCAACACTCGTGAGCATACAAGTCAAAGCACAAGCGGAAGCTTAACATGTCCGAGTACAGACATCTACAAATTAAAAAGGCCGAGAAGCCCGACTATCTACGAGATCTGCCGAGGGCACAAGATCGTAGCCGAGGTATCAAGCTAAACGTCGAAGTCCACACGGAACTACTAAGCGAGACCGACGTCTCTCGCAAAACATAAAATAAGCAAACGTGAGTACAAACGTACTCAGCAAGACTTACATCGTAACTATCTACATATGCATCATTATCGGCAAAGGGGTGGTGGAGTTTGACTGCGACAAGCCAGCTTTGACTCGATGGCTATCCTGAACTACATCGCAAGTAACTCTTTTGAGGTGGCGCACACGAGTCCACATATTCACCATATCAAGACTCCACTATGGATCCGCTCCCGTCTCCCTACGAGAACGTCATCCATAGCACTCACGCTTATCTTGCGAGTTTTAGAGTATCCACTTTCACTTGTCTATGAACTATGCAAGGGGTCCAAGTTTCCATATCCGAGGAATCCGGCTATTCGAATAGATAATGATAACCTGCAGGGGTGTACTTCTTCACCTGCGCTTTCGCCACTTATCGCCCGATTACATCGTCATGTACCTCGGCAACCTTCAAGCGGAAGCCGGGCGAGGAGAGGCAGCCACGACCGACTAACCACACAAGTCTCTCGTCCGGGTTTATCGCCTATTCGGGTTCCATCCGCAAGGAGATCCGGCGGGGTGTCGCCACGGCCCCAAACGATGTGAGAAGGGTTCCCAAGCCCACCAACCGGTGCCACTTGGTACACCGTACATCATGCCTAGTCTGTCCCAAGCCCACCTGCATCGGGTGCCACTTGGTAGACTACTAACACTACCTACAAACACAGAAACTAGTTGCAACTCTGGACAGAGATCAAGTTGATTAATAAGTCGAGAGAGCTTGGGCGCCGGAGCCCAATGTGTGGTAGTAACTGTTCATGGATCACAAACACGTAACTTCAGTTCCTAAGGACGGCTTCAATGAGACAACCCACCATGTACTCCTACATGGCCTCTCACCGCTACCTTTACCAAATCGTGTTCACACACTTAGCTCTCACACACAGAGGACATGTTCACGCACCTCCAATTCATCCCGATGAATCGGACCTGACACAACTCTAAGCAATAGCAGGCATGACAAACAAGCATGAATGAGTAGGCACATCAGGGGCTCAAACAACTCCTACTCATGCTAGTGGGTTTCATCTATTCTTGTGGAATGACAGGTCATGCAGAGGATAAAGGGGTTCAGCTACCGCAGCAAGTAACACATGAGTCGTTGTTGTCCTAATGCAGTAAAATAGAGCAGGAGCGAGAGAATGGGATTGTATCGGAATGAACAAGGGGGTTTTGCTTGCTTGGTACTTCTGAAGATATTATAGTTCTTCATCGGTGTCATCGAACTCATCGTCAGTACGTCGTCTATCGAGAGGGAACAAATACAGGCAAACAAAGAGGAACACAATCAATGCAATGCAACAAATATGATGCATGATAATGTCATGGCAATATGCTGTTGATTGAGCTAATGCAACTAGCAACCATATTAAATGAAGTTGGTTTGAACCAAGGGTTCAAATTCAAACTCCATATGTGAAATTCAAATGCCATTTAATTGATTTGACCTGATCAGCAGGTATAAGTTGATCTAACGTGCATGAAAGTGGTACAGATGGATAGATTGGATTTTCCTGATCATTTTTCATATATAAATTATTTCATTTGGAGCTACGGTTGAATTACTATGAATTTTAGAAGTTTAGGACATTTTCGGAATTTCTGAATAAACTTAAATCCGAGAAAATGCTTTATTGCGTCGGTGACGTCACTGTGATGTCAGGAGGTCAATGAAGCCGGGTCCAGGTCAAACCTGACCAGTCAACTAACTAAGTTAATTAGCCCTAACTAACTGGGCAGGGCCCACTAGGCAGTGACTGTAATAACTAACCCAACTAGTTAGCTAGTGCTAACTAGAGTAATTAGTCGGGCGGGGCCCGCAAGTCAGTGAGAGAGAGGGGGAAGTTAAACCGGGCAGTGGGGTCAACCCACGCCGGTCAATGGGTCGTGATCGCCCGGCGTTTAGCCACGGCGAGTCCAGACAGCGGAGGGTTTCTAAACGAGCCACATGGCATCGTTTCGGCCGTGGTTTGTTGCTTCGAACGCGCGCAGTGGCGCGCATCTAGTGGTGGCGGTGGTAGGTGCTGGGGTGGCCGGAAAAGTGGCGGCGGCGAGGTTTGGCGGCGGCGGCCTTTCGGGCAATCTTGGGGTGGCGCTACAGAGCACTGGAGGAGGCGCTGTGGGTGTCTACGGGCTCATGAGATCGTGCTGAGCACGACGGTGGGCTCGGGAACGAGCTGCGGTGGCTGTGGACACGGCTACCCATGGCCGGCGGCGAGAAGTTCTCGGCCGCGGTGGGGAACGACACTAGGGGACGAGCGCGAGCTAGAGAGAAGAGGGGAGAGGAAGAGGGGCTCACGGCGAGTGCGGAGGTGGCCTCGGCGTGCTCGGGGAGGGGCTGGTGACGACGGGAGGTCGCCGGCGATCTCGGTGGCCCGAGGAGGAAAAAGACATCGGGGACGGTGCTCCGGGGCTCTTCTGGTCGCGTGAGACGACGAGGAGGACGAGGGCGGACCGGCGGAGCTCGAGGACGTGTCGGAGAGGCGTGGGGATGGCTGCGGCCGCGCGAGCGCTGGTCGGCGGCGACGGCTGCGCTCGGATGAGCTCAAGGGAGAGAGCCAGGGGAGGGGAGAGGGTGCAGCGAGTGAGGGAGAGGAGCGAGGGAACACGGGGCGTCGTCGTGGCATCGCCAGGAGGTGCCGGGGAAGCAGGAGGTGGCTAGGGCAGCGTCGGCGCTCACCACGCACCTGGTTGTCCTCCTGGCAGAAGGAGGAAGACGACAGGGAGCCAGGCGGTGGTGGACTGGGCCGAAACAGGAGCTGGGCCGGTTGGGCTTGACAGGTAAGGTTTCTGTCCTTTCCTGTTCTTATTAACGCTGTCAGGACCCCGATTCCAAGTCACATCGATCTAGCCGGTAACACCTCATATCACTTTGCGGCCTCACGCACGGTATTCCCACGGGTGTCGCCTTACCATGGCCCGGGACCGTTTACGCCTTTTGGCTCACGTATATGATAGTGTCGCTAGCATCCATATGACAGAGAACCCGGGCCGACATGGCTAGTCGTGAACCCAAAGCGGCGCTAACCCATGGGGACAGGCATACATGAATCACATCGAGCATGTCGGTCATCAACGTATGAATCCGGGCATGTAGGGCTAACAGGACTCAGGAACCCGGCTGTCGCATGAGCTAAGGCAGGACTCTGGATATCACCGCGTGACATTTCCCGAAGGACAGACATAGGAACGAAGTGAAACACATGGCCGATCAAGTGTCCAGAAGCGGTAGTCTTGGGCTAGCAGGACTCCGGTGAACCGGGTCATGGCGGACTACTATCGCTCAGGAAGCACTAGACTACATTTCCCCATATGAGAGGCTGCCAAGGATAAACAACTATATTGTCGGATCCCACACATACCAAGCATTTCAAACATACACACAATATGCTCAATATGTGTAAATACAACATGGCATCACAACATAACTCTCTGACTCAAATATTTATTCATTAGGCTCGAGGAGCGCGATATTACAAACATGGGTCTCATGACCCAACACTCGAAAGCATACAAGTCAAAGCACAAGTGGAAGCTTAACATGTGTGAGTACAGACATCTACAAATGAAAAGGCTGAGAAGCCCGACTATCTACGAGATCTGCCGAGGGCACAAGATCGTAGCCGAGGTATCAAGCTAAACGTCAAGTCCACGCTGAACTACTAGCGAGACCGAGCGTCTCTGCAAAACATAAAATAAGCAAACGTGAGTACAATTGTACTCAGCAAGACTTACATCAGAACTAACTACACATGCAACATTATCAACAAAGGGGGTGGTGGAGTTTGACTGCAGCAAGCCAGCTTTGACTCGGTGGCTATCCTAAACTACGAGCGCAAGTAACTCTTTTGAGGTGGCGCACACGAGTCCTCATATTCACCATATCAATACACCACTATAGATCCGCTCCCGTCTCCCTACGAGAAGGCCATCCATAGCACTCACGCTTATCTTGCGAGTTTTAGAGTATCCACTTTCACTTGTCTATGAACTATGCAAGGGGTCCAAGTTTCCATATCCGAGGAATCCGGCTATTCGAATAGATAATGATAACCCTGCAGGGTGTACTTCTTCACACGCTTTTCGCCACTTATCGCCTACAGACACGTCATGTACCTCGGCAACCTTCAAGCGGAAGCCGGGCGAGGGAGTCGGCCACGACCGACTAACCACACAAGTCTCTCGTCCGTGTTTATCGCCTATTCGGGTTCCATCCGCAAGGAGATCCGCCGGGTGTCGCTCACGGCCCCCAAGCGATGTGAGCAGGGTTCCAAGCCCACCAATCGGGTGCCACTTGGTACACCGTGCCACTGTGCCTAGTCTGTCCCAAGCCCACCTGTACCGGGTGCCACTTGGTAGACTACTAACACTACCTACAAACACCAGAAACTAGTTGCAACTCCTGGACAGAGATCAACTTGATTAATAAGTCGAGAGAGCTTGGAGCGCCCGGAGCCCAATGTGTGGTAGTAAATGTTCATGGATCACAAACACAGAACTCAGTTCCTAAGGACGGCTTCAATGAGACAACCCACCATGTACTCCTACATGGCCTCTCACCACTACCTTTACCAAATCGTGTTCACACACTTAGCTCTCACACAGTAGGACATGTTCACCACTTTCCAATTCATTCCCGAGGAATAAGACCTGACACAACTCTAAGCAATACCAGGCATGGCAAACAAGCAAGAAAGAGTAGGCACATCAGGGCTCAAACAACTCCTACTCATGCTAGTGGGTTTCATCTATTTACTGTGGCAATGACAGGTCATGCAGAGGATAAAGGGGTTCAGCTACCGTAGCAAGTAACAGTTGAAACGCTGTTGTCCTAATGCAGTAAAATAGAGCAGGAGCGAGAGAGTGGGATTGTATCGGAATGAACAAGGGGGTTTTGCTTGCCTGGCACTTCTGAAGATTATATAGTTCTTCAATAGTGTCATCGATCTCGTCATCGAAACCACGTCTATCGAGAGGTAACAACCATCGACAAACAAGAAGAAACACAATCAATGCAATGCACAAACAAATGAATGACATGTCATGTTAAGGAACTGAATTGAACTAATGCAGCAGTAAGCCAAGTTAATTGAAGTGGAATTCAAACAAGGTTAAACTCCAACTCCAAATGCTAGTTCATAAATTGCCCTAATCATGATTCATCCTATTCAGTGAGGTTAACTTGTTCAATCATGCATGAAAGTGGTACAGATGGATAGATTGGATTTTTCTGATCATTTTTCATATATAATTTATTTCATTTGGAGTTACGGTTGAATTTATATGAATTTTACAAGTTTTAAACATTTTCTGGAATTTCTAAGTATTTAGAATTAAACTAATTCCAGAAAATGAATTACTGCGTCAGCGCTACATCATCATGACGTCAGCGAGTCAACGGGGCAGCCCAGTTCAACTGACCAGTGGGTCCCGCGTGTCAGTGATTAGACTAACTAACCTAATTAAAATTAACCCTAACTAACTTGGTTAGCCGGGCACGCCGCTGACCTGTGGGGGGTCAAATCCCGGTCAAGCGGGGCTAATCCACCGGCGGCTCGTCGTCGGTGGCAACAGGCACGACGGAGGGCTCGGGTTCGCTCTCCCAGCGCCCAAACGAGCGGCGGAGGGCACCCGCGGGGAGCTGGAGCTCACCCGCATCCATCTGCAAGCGAGGCTGGGGTGGCCCGAGGCTCACGGGAGGCAAGCTCTGGCGGTGGCGGAGTTCGGGCAGCAGGCGCTGGGCTGCAGCTCAATTTAGAGCGAACGAAGAGCACGGGCAGAGGCTACGGGCAGCAGGAACTCAACCGGGGCTCATAGGCGTCGGCCCACCGTAACGACGACGGCGACATTCAAGGGCGGCGGCAAGTTTCGGCGGAGGTGGGGAACGGAGCTAGAGTATGAGCGCGAGCAGGGGAGGAGGGGGATCGGTTCGTGAGCTCACAGCGGTTCCAGCGCGCGTCTCAGTGGGCTCGGGGAAGGTCGGACGACGTCGGGGCATTACCGGCGATCTCGGAGACCGGAGTTGAGGACGACGGTGGTGGCGGCGTTCCCGGGCACCCGGCGTTGCGTGACTCGGTGGAGAGGACGAGGGAGTCTTCGCGGATCACAGGAGCGTGTCTAGGGCATAGGGGAGGCCGGTGGTAGCGGCGAACGGCGACGGTGGCGGCGGCTCCGTTCGGTGGTTGCGCGCAAGAGAGGCAGAGGAGGGGGAGAGAGTGCAGCGAGTGAGGGAGAGGCGACAGGGGCTTCGAGGCGTCTCCAGGAGCGGGATTGGGTTGACGGAGAGCGCGACACGGCGAAGCAGGAGGTGGTGCGGTCGGGCTGCCAAGGCCAACACGCCGACGCCCTTGGGCGCAAGGAGGAGGATGACTGCACGGGCAGGTGGGTCGGCCCGATCCTGTAAGTGGCCCGGGCCTCTTCTCTCTCTCTCCCTTTTAATTGTTTTTGTTTTCTAATTTTACGTAAACTTTGTGGCTTTACTAAAAATACTAAAACTGATCCAAAAATCATAAAACTGCTCAATGCCACTGTTTGGAATATAACAAACAGCAATCATTTTAGTTTATGATTATTTGAGCATTTAAACTATTTATTAGCATTAAATGCACAAATGCAAATACTTTATGAATTAACCCAGTGACCAAATATGTCATGAAAAATGTGCAGCACCTCTGGTTATGGTTTATAGCATTTTTCCAGAAATGATGAACATTTTCTAAAGCCATTTGGATTCACTGAAAAATATTTTTAGTTGAACCTATTTGAATTCCTTTAGTGCTAGGGTTTAGGCAATCCCCATCTCAAAATTCCTTTGAAATCAAACATGATGCATGGATGCAGATGCCACTAATTACAACCAATTCTGGGGTTGTGACAACTCACCCCCACTAAACAAGAATCTCGCCCCGAGATTCAAGACGTGAGGTAAGGGGAAAAGGGGAGTCACAAAACTATCACAATCTTCATGATCCATTTGCCCTTCTGGAAGATGTTGATTCATTCCATCATCTTGGTCTTGACGTCTTTGCTTTCGAGATCTTCACTCGACACGACAACAGAAAGAGGGAAACACCATACAGGATTTAATCCTCCTGAAGATCGAGCAACTCAAGATCAGTTCATGGAGTGAGACGTAAGAACATCTCCTGAGTTGAGACACCAAACACACATTAGGAATTATGGAAAAGAAACGGATGACGAAGGTTCAAATTGGTAGGCAACCATTCCACGCTTAAGCAAAATGATGCATGGTTTCAAAGTAACAAGGAGATGATTGCCATGATTCCATAACGGGACACCTTAGGAAAGGTGACTCGTAGAGTTTCCCTTAAGTGGCAAAAAGAATTACTTTTGATTCAGAGATCATTGAAACTCTTATACCAACCTAAGGCAAATTCACAAACGATCATTTGAAGGAGTTCGGAAGAACGACACACTCGGGCTAGAATGGATGATATGGACTACCTTGTTGAAGACAACGCAATGGATGATTTCTGCTTATCATCGGAGATGGATGGGACCCATGGTAAGTCCATTTTTGAAGATGATATTGGATAGCAACTACCAAGAAGGGCAGCCCATGGGGGGATTGGCACAATGGCGGTGCAAGCTGGGAACATAATGCAAATGTCGGAAAGGTTCCAACCATCATATCTGCCTGAGATACAGATCCGGTTGGTGATAGGATACTTCAGATTCAGCATGTCTGAAAGAAAGTTTGCAACACGATTCGACGAGATGGCGTTGCGGGATTCTCGAGGAATGAACTAAGATAGCAAGCTCCAAAACATGAGCTGGTTCTGCTAAACACATGTGAACACGCTGTCTCAGACAAGCATGACCATATGGTAGTCTTATGATAAAACACTACCAAGTTCAGGTGGGGAACCATCATCAAGGATAACGAAGTCCTTGCATAAGGCATGCTCTTAAGAAGGAACTTCTTCTCCTTGAACAAAACAATCAGTGGCTTGGTGTGCTAGGAACACATACGAAGTGGAGGCGGCCAACCTATCAAACCATAGGGCACTTCGCACGTGCATGACTAACTTGGGACGATTCCAGAGGAAACAAAACAAACCTTTCTCAAATTCATGGCGGCAACTTATACCTAAAGCACATGAATTCGAGGAAGTCACTTCTTCCATCCAAGCATAGGCTTCATGAACGGAACACAAAGGCATTGCTTACAAAGTTTTCAACACTAGGTTGATGTTCAACATGAATCATGGGGGAGACAAAATGCTGCTAATGGGCTCAACAGCAACTCATTGGAATTTCCATATCACTGGACTTCCACCATCATGTGAACACGGTGATAGTATTGGTCAGACCAAAATATGTAATGGTGTATGCTCGAGGAATCAACCACGAGTAAGACAACATTACGAACATCATTGATTCTGATTTGACTTGACGATGGCCCATACTCAAGTCAAAGAATTGATAAGACAATAGGTCCAACAACTGATCACGACCACCATCGATGGAGATATCGTCTCTCTTCAACACACACACACACACAAGGATATCCCATAGAACGAACTAAGTTAGGCAAGCGTTTATCTTCCAACTCTCCAAGTTGTCGTTTAGCTTAACCAACTAGCTCAGGGGTATCCAACACGGATTCTTGGATAAGGGGTGGTTTACAAGAAACCAACTTGATCACGAACTTAACATAGCGGTCAGGCGACAACCTGGTAGCACTTCCAAGAAGATATTTGGAAAGTCACGAACCATCGATACGTTATTAAGCTCGAGAACAATCTTGCTTTTCAGGGCAAGACGATATGATCAAATAAGCAAGAGATTGAATAATCCTAACTCATTGATCGAAGGGTGCACCAGAAATAAGGATTAGGTAGCACGATCAATCTTAGTATGATGATTTAATAACCAACACGCTAAGAATGAGAATATTGTCCATTAACTACCAAGCAACGAGGTTGCTAGGAGTATCGATTTCACACATCACAATTCACTTGTCGGCAGTCCGGTTACATCAACACGGGACCGAGGAATGAATAATGATGGCGAGAAGTATCACTGCGCCAAGAATTCATGAGAAATGGTGCAATTCTCATGACAATCCTGACATAAAGGGGGTAATACTCCGAGGTAGAACAGAATCAAAACCTGGATTGGCATTTTGATCTGCGAAATACAACTGCTTTGACCCAATCCTAGATATGGATGAGGTACTGGAGTTTGTTTCTCCAAGTCATTCAGGATAGAATGGCTTGACGGACCACAAGAGTAATAGGCATCGATAAACGAATGCACGCATACCCTTGGCTATCAATTGATATACGGGGGTCAGAATACAACTAAGGAGGAACAACTCGAGAAACATATAACTTTCTGAGTTGTGGATGCATAGGTTAGTATGTCGAATCAAGTTCAACAGGTTTCTTCCGGATAACCTATGCAGAAGGTAGAACTGGCAGAGTTGCAATATGCAATGGAGTACTCCTCAAGAGCACCCTGGTTGTGATCCTTCGGTTCAGCGAGGAACTTCTGCCATAAGCGGTTCATAGTATTTGGAAGAAGGAAATACCACGGACCTCGAGGACTATCATAAGTTACTAATATCCTAAAGGAACTAGCAAACACTATCAACATGAGGTAAGTAGGGTGAATCTCGGTTCAGAAACCCAGGAGTAGAATGCCTACTACTAAGTGGCATCACGGGATGCTTTCGAGAATGACGGCCAGAATCATCACACTGGGAACACAAAACATGGCTAGATTACTAGATGACTCCCTGAAACACCTAGGGTCATAGTACTAACTCCAACATATATGTCGAGGCAATAGGGTACCTCAACTCACCGATTAGTGTGTTTAATCCGCCCAAAAGGGCATCGAGAACGGAGGAAGGGATTTGCAAATGCATCGAGATAGTTTAGAAACCTGGATGACTCGGACAAAGATAACGGTACGTAAATGCTCAAAATGATTTGAGACATCCTGCAAAAATGGTGGCATGACCACTCAACATCACAATATCAGGGTTTTGAGACCAACTATAAACATACGGAAATAGTAGAAACTGAACTGGGCGTAAACCCAACAATCTTAAAAGTCTATGGATTAGTAACACGTCATCCTGATAGAAAGATGAGAAGCCTAGTTCTTAATCCCCGTAGAAGAGAAGAGGATGACTCAGATCAGAAGGCCATGAGGTATAAGGAGTAAAAAGAGTCTTACGTTCCCTTCCACAATCAATTCCCTTACATAACTAAAGCATTTCTAGACACAACTCGACCAGTTTGGCTTGGTAATCCTCTGATGATCAGGCTCTGATGCCATAGCTGTCAGGACCCCGATTTCAAGTCACATCGATCTAGCCGGTAACACCTCATATCACTTTGGGGCCTCACGCACGGTATTCCCACGGGTGTCGCCTTACCATGGCTCGGGACCGTTTGCGCCTTTTGGCTCACGTATATGATAGTGTCGCTAGCATCCATATGACAGAGAACCCGGGCCGACATGGCTAGTCGTGAACCCAAAGCGGCACTAACCCATGGGGACAGGCATACATGAATCACATCGAGCATGTCGGTCAGCGCAGAATCCGTGTGAATCATGTAATGGACTAACAGGACTCAGGAACCCGGTGTAGCAAAGCTTAGGCAGGACTCGGATATCACCACGTGACATTTCCCGAAGGGAGACATATAGGAACGAAGTGAAACACATGCCCGGCCAGTCAAGTGTCGAGCGGTAGTGCTAGGCTAGCAGGACTCCGGTGAACCGGGTAGCGGACTACTATCGCTCAGAAGCACTAGACTACATTTCTCCATATGAGAGGCTGCCAAGGATAAACAACTAGATTGTCGGATCCCACACATACCAAGCATTTCAAACATACACACAATATGCTCAATATGTGTAAATACAACATGGCATCACAACATAACTCTCGACTCAAAAATATTTATTCATTAGGCCCGAGGAGCGAGATATTACAAACATGGGTCTCATGACCCAACATTGAGCATACAAGCAACAAGCACAAGCGGAAGCTTAACATGTCCGAAATCTGAGACATCTACAAATGAAAAAGGCTGAGAAGCCCGACTATCTACCGAGATCTCGCCGAGGGCACAAGATCGTAGATGAGGTAACAAGCTAAACGTCAAGTCCAAGCAGAACTACTAGCGAGACCGACGTCTCTCCGCAAAACATAAAATAAGCAAACGTGAGTACAAACGTACTCAAAGAAGACTTACATCAGAACTATCTACATATGCATCATTATCAACAAAGGGGGTGGTGGAGTTTGACCGCAGCAACAAGCCAGCTTTGACTCGGTGGCTATCCTGAACTACGACTGCAAGTAACTCTTTTGAGGTGGCGCACACGAGTCCACATATTCACCATATCAATACACCACTATGGATCCACTCCCGTCTCCCTACGAGAACGCCATCCATAACACTCACGCTTATCTTGCGCATTTTAGAGTATCCACTTTCACTTGTCTATGAACTGTTATAGGCAACCCGTAAGTCCTTTTCATGGACACGGCTATTCGAATAGATCATATTAACCTGCAGGGTGTACTTCTTCACACGCTCTCACCACTTACCATTGCCGTTTACACGACATGTACTCGGCAACCTTCAAGCGGAAGCCAATGAGGGTGTCGGCCACGGCCTACCTAAACACTCAAGTCCCTAGTCCAGGTTTATCGCCTATTCGTGTTCCATCCGCAGGAGTCCGGCCGAGGTTTCCACTAACGGCCCCGAACGATGTGTGCAGGGTTCCTAGATACCAAACGGGCATTCGGTACACCGGGCCACGGTGTATCTACCGCATCATAGCCCACCCCTAGGGTCAGCCACGCACGGCCTCCAACACATATCCTACAAACACCGAAACTAGTTGCAACTCCCGGACAGAGAACAAGGGTGGTTAAGAAGCCAAGAGAGTCAATTAAGGATCCCAATGTGTGGTAGTAACTGTTTCATGGATCACAAACACGTAACTCAGTTCCTCGAGGACGGTTTCAATGAGACAACCCACCATGTACTCCTACATGGCCTCTCACCGCTACCTTTACCAAATCGTGTTCACACACTTAGCTCACACACAGTAGGACATGTTCACACACCATTCCAATTCATTCCAGATGAATCAGACCTGACTCAACTCTAAGCAGTAGCAGGCATGACAAACAAGCATGAATGAGTAGGCACAACAAGGCTCAAACAACTCCTACTCATGCTAGTGGGTTTCATCTATTCTTGTGGAATGACAGGTCATGCAGAGGATAAAGGGGTTCAGCTACCGCAGCAAGTAACAGATAAATCATTGTTGTCCTAATGCAGTAAAAGAGAGCATGAGCGAGAGAGTGGGATTGTATCAGAATGAACAAGGGGGTTTTGCTTGCCTGGCACTTCTGAAGATTATATAGTTCTTCAATAGTGTCATCGATTTCATCGTCGAAACCACGTCTATCGAGAGGGCACAACCACCGACAAACAAGAAGAAACACAATCAATCCAATGCACAAACAAATGAATGACATGTCATGTTAAGGAACTGAATTGACCTAATGCAGCAGTAAGCCAAGTTAATTGAAGTGGAATTCAAACAAGGTTAAACTCCAACTCCAAATGCTAGTTCATAAATTGCCCTAATCATGATTCATCCTATTCAGTGAGGTTAACTTGTTCAATCATGCATGAAAGTGGTACAGATGGATAGATTGGATTTTTCTGATCATTTTTCTTATATAATTTACTTCATTTGGAGTTACGGTTGAATTTATATGAATTTTACAAGTTTTAAACATTTTCTGGAATTTCTAAGTATTTAGAATTAAACTAATTCCAGAAAATGAATTACTGCGTCAGCACTACATCATCATGACGTCAGCGAGTCAATGGGGCAGCCCAGTTCAACTGACCAGTGGGTCCCGCGTGTCAGTGATTAGACTAACTAACCTAATTAAAATTAACCCTAACTAACTTGGTTAGCCGGGCGGGGCCCGCACGTCAGTGACCCAGGGGGGTCAAATCCCTGGTCAACCGGGGCTAATCCACCGGCGGCTCGTCGCCGGTGGCAACAGGCGCGACGGAGGGCTCGGGTTCGCTCTCCCAGCGCCCAAACGAGCGGCGGAGGGCACCCGCGGGGAGCTGGAGCTCACCCGCATCCATCTGCAAGCTGCAGGGCCGGGTGGCCGGAGTTGTCGCCGGCGTCGACCTTGGCGGTCGCCGGAGCTCGGGCGAGCTCGGGGTAGCACTACAGAGCACGGGAGGAGGCGTTGTGGGTGTCTATGGGCTCATGAGACCGTGCTGAGCACGACGCTGGGCTCGAAAATGAGCTACAGTGGCTGTGGCCACGGCTACGCCATGGCCGGCGGCGAGATGTTCTCGGCCGTGATGGCGAATGAAGCTAGGGAACGACCGCGAGCTTGAGAGAAGAGGGGAGAGGAAGAGGGGCTCACGGCGAGTGCAGAGGTGGCCTCGGCGTGCTTGGGGAAGACTCGGTGACGGCGAATCGGCGGCGGCGGGCGGCGGAGCCCGAGGAGGAAGACGATGGTGATGGCGGCGCCAGGCGTGCCGGCGCCTGCAAGGTCTCTACGAGGAGGCGTAGCCCACAGTGGCGGGGCGCGTGGGCACGACGGCGAGGCGAGAGGAAGGCTGTGGCCGCATCGGCGTGCGGCGGTGCTTTCCGGTGTGTTCGGGCGTCGCGGAAGAGAGCGAGAGAGGGGAGGGGAGAGAACTGCGAGGAGAGAGGAGGTGCAGAGGGTCGAGGGGGGGTGCGTGGCGCTCGCAGGCGCGTCGGGGCAGCGGTGGGAAGCAGGAGGTGGCCGGCGCGTGCCGGCGCGCGGTGGGCACACGCCCTCCTGCCTACTGGTAGGAGGTTGAAGACGGTGCGGTGGCTGGCTGGGCCTAGCACAGTAGTGGGCTGCCAGGTGGGCTGCGCCAGGTAAGGTTTCTCTCCTCTCTGCTTTTTCTAATTATTTCAGTTTTCTATTATTCTGTAAATTTCAGGGCTTTATTGTGGAAATCAAGATTTTTCTCTCCTCTCTCCACATCTTTTCTAGCCGCCGCCTGAGCATTGTGGAAATCAAGATTTTTCTTACCTTCCGGCTTTTTCAACGGCTTCACGAAGGTTTGCCACTTTGGATAGATGCCATCCGCTAGATAATAGCCATAGTTGTAATGACGGCCATTTGCTACAAATCGCACCGGTGGCAACTCACCGTTTGCAATCTTATTCATCAGTGGTGACCGGTTGACAACATTGATGTCATTCAAAGATCCAGGCATTCCAAAGAATGCATGCCAAATCCAAGTCTCCTGATCGGCCATCGCTTCAAGGATTATAGTGGAACCCTTTTTTTGGTCGTGGAATTGCCCATGCCATGCCTTTGGACAATTCTTCCAACTCCAATGCATGCAATCTATTAAGCCAAGCATGCCAGGAAAATCGCGAGCTTTGTTCATCGCCAATAGCCTTGCGACGTCTTCAGCATTGGGAGATCTCAAATACTCCTCGTCAAACACTTGCACAATTCCCACTTCAAAGCGCTTGACACACATGATGGCTTGGCTCTCACCCATAGCCAAGTGATCATCAACAAGATCAGCCGGTATACCGTATGCCAACATACGCAAAGCGGTCATCACCTTCTAAAAGGTGCTATGCCCGAGCTCTCCAAATGACATTCCTCCTTTGCTGAAAAAAGTGGTCATGGCTCGCTAGTTTCTCTGCAATGCGCCTGAACAACTCGGTGCTCATCCTAAACCGGCGACGAAAATACGACTCGAGGTACGTGGGATTCTCCGCAAAATAATGCCTGATCAATATGTTGTGGGCATCGATCCTATCCCTCCAAATTTTCTGCCGACCCATAACCGAACGACCGTGCTTCGGTTTTTTTATATGCATAGCTAGGATCATTGCAAGATCCTCCTCCTCTTCCATATCAAATTCTTCTTCGGAAGAATCATACGAAGAACTCATCTACAATGCTCAATACTATACTATAAAAACTACAGTTCAAAACATGCACCAAATTCATGAAGTTTGAGCAATACATACCTTGTAGGCGTTTTGTCGAACACCTTGCGGGCGGGCGCTGGCAACGAAGCGCCGGGCGCTGTTCCTCGGACGACGGAGGCGCCGCGAGGGCCGGGCGGGACTAGGAGGATGGGGCGCGGGCGCTGGGTAGGCCGAGGAAGCGCCTGAACGGTCGCTGGGGGGAGCGGGCGGCGGCGGCGGCGCGGCCGGATGGGGGTGGAAGTGGGAGAGCGAAGGCCGAGTGTGCCATGTGTAGCGGGCGCCCAAATACACCGCGGGAGAGTGCTTCCGACCGCGCCTAACTTCGTTTTTTGCACGCGCGCTGCTTTTGCGCCGCTGGAGTGACGCTGGCGTTCTTGCGCGCTTAAAACGGCCTAATTTGCGGCGCGGCGCTAGTTTAGCGCGCTGTTGGAGATGCTCTAACCTTTAGCTCCACGTGCTCCCAAGCCGTGTACTCTATATAAACCACCCGAGAGGCTCAATACGATACACAATGTTATGTCAATTCTCTCATGTCTAATCTTGTTACACTAGGCATGGGCCAGGCGGTCACCGAGGTTGCAGGCCGGGTGAGGAGCAGGAGTGGGTGCCGCGACCGGTGACGGGGGAGGTGGACTGGGATGGAGGGGGAGGAGGACTGGAGGATGGTGTACAGTACAGTGTGCGAATTAGCAGGCAGCCCATTCAGTAGTAGGCTAAATTTCATGTTTTGACCCTTTTCTGAAACCTATTCGAGATCTGACCCTAGGTTGAAATTTTTTCAAGATATGACATTTTTGCTACCGCCAGAGTCCATGGCGGTAGGGTCTAACAGCCTACCGCCAGGGACTTTGGCGGTAGGAAACATCGCTACCGCCAAACGGGCTGGCGGTAGTCAGACAACCCTACCGCCAAGGTGCTTGGTGGTAGGCACGAGCACGCACTGTGTTCAATACGTAGAGATTTTTGGCGGTAGGGCATGCAACCCTACCGCCAGGGGCCTTGGCGGTAGGCTGTTATACCCTACCGCCATGATCCCTGCGGTAGCAAAAGGGTCAGATCTCAAAAAAAATTCAAACTAGGGTCAGATCTCGAATAGGTTTGAGAAAAGAGTCAAAACACGAAATTTAGCCTCAGTAGTACTGTCGTTTATTTTACTGATCTGCTCCTATTAGAAAAAGCCGCCATGGAGCGTGACAGTACTACATGTGTTAAAGAAAGAAAAATAACGGCCAGCAGATACATCCAAGAGAAACAACATAGATGCAGCCCGAGCCCCGGTGCAGTGGGAGGATCGACACTTGTACCCGGTTTCAATTGTGTCCGTCCTGCACGGCTGACAGATTCAATGCTTTCAATGCCGCACATGCAGGGGCACCGGCTTCATATCCATCCATCCGCTCTGCTGGACGGACGGACGGACGAGTAGGGTGCTCACATCTGGCGGTGACGCAACTGTAGTGTCGAGTAGGTCCTTCCATGAAGTCAAACCTGAGAGCTGTCGCGGTGGCCTAGAAAGAGGGACATTTCGGTGCGATTTCATGGGTCACGGCATGATAATGAAGAAATTTCGCTTGAGTTCACAACAAAGTTTAGACGGAAATGAGGGAGGATGACCGTGCGATCATAAACTAGCTAGAGGTTTACATGAAACTGGACTCAGATTTGCATGGAGAAAGACGAAACAAATAAACAGTTTCGTAAGAGCCCCATAATAACCGTTATAATACGATGTTTTTGGGTAAAATGGCGCTCTAACTTTCGTCATTCCGCCTTCGATCCCCATGATATTTGGAGGTGCTTCATATCAAGCCCGCTAACCTTCATATTTCAAGGTTGGACAAGACGATATGGTGCACCATCTATCTGCCAAACTATTGGTGTCACGAACATTTCAAGACGCATGCTCACTTTCCTCGCCGTCCACAGCTACACGCCCCTTCAATTCCAGTCACCTCCAACGCTCGGGCAACCATGCTTTTGCGCATGTTGCCTTCGCTGGCCCGTTCCTCCACCACCAAGGCTTCGCAAGAAGACCGTGCCTTCTTCCGGTTGTTCGACCGTGTCACACCTTCTGCCACGCGACCTCGACAACTTGCCCTGTGGTAAATTTCCCCTATATTTTTCTCTTAGATTTAGTTTGCGGATCATAAATTCGTGCAAATGAGATAGGATTCTCTCTTTTTTTGTGGGGAAAATAGATGAGATAGGATTCGCATCATATGTAGATGGATCTGATGGCAAAGCTAATGTTTTTTTGGTGATTTGTCGTCGGATTCAAGCTCCGACTCAGTGAATTAAATCATGGACAAAAAATAAAACGAGGTGATATTGATGGTTGTTGAATGGACATCATCAACTGAGCAAAGAGGAAGCGCTCCACCCGCAAAAAAGAAAGAGGAAGCGCTCGTGATCGTAGCTTAATCATGGGACATTTCACTTTGTGACGGGTTGTACCTTCCCTGTTGTACGTGTTCCGCCGATGCTTCCCGTGACCGAACAGGATGTTTCGTTGAATTGCCGACAACATGCACGCCAGTGAACTTTTTTCCAACAATGGAGAAATATCATGACGAAACACGATTATGTCCTCGAAGCAGTCCGGACATACGGATTCTAGTATTTTCGGAACAAAAGTAGGGAAGCTTTGCGGAAATCCAGACATCCGGCTAACCAACAAAGAATCACCACGTACCCATGCCTATTCTCTTTATTATCTGTCCTAATCTCTCCCTTCACCCTCCGCCGCCCGTGGGTAGCTTGAGCTCGCATGCCGTCGTGGTCGTGAGGCCGTGGCTGCGCCCGACCTCACCTGCCGTCGTCGCCGCTCCGGATGCCACTGCCGTCGTGGCCGCGCGCCGCTCCCGAGCTCGGCTGTCATCGGGGCCACGCCTGAGCTCGTGGCTGCTTGCCCGTGGTCGCGCCCGCGCCCGAGCTCAATCACCGTCATGTTCATAGTAGGGTTAGGGTTGAGAGAGACGCTGCCGAGGCCGCTGCGATGGTATTGTGTCCGAATAAGTTTCCCCGGGATTCGTACGCAGTCAAGCGGGGCTCTTGTCTTCATCTAGGTGCCAGAGGGGTTCCCGGATCTCCTTGGTTGAGGAACGGGCTATGATGTCTGAAGGTCGACATGCACTGGACGGGCAAGTCCTCGGGGTGGTTGATGGTTTTTGCGGAGACGAAGCTTCTTCTTCCTCCTCGTTGGTATGATCTACTATTGTTATTCGTCTTTTTTCTTTGTCCTACTGCCGTAGGATGTCCTGCTTTGCCTGGGCGACTGGCCCGACCACGGCACTGGAACCGGATCCTACTTCTCTTTCATTCGAAAGGGGCACGTATGGCGGTACTCAAAGCCACTAATGATGAAGGCTGATGCAGGCTTGTTGGATGCACAAGTGTCGTCATCTTTTTGGTGCCGGAGCAAAGAAAAGGTGGAGCAGTGTGGCGGCGATGATGCCGTGGTTGAAGATGATGTTCTGCTTGGGTCTGATTGCAGATTCTTTTGTTGCGGGAATCCTTCACAAGGTTCATGGGTGATGGCATAGAGCTCCGGAGTTCTTCTTGTTTTTTCCTACTTGTTTTAGGGTGTTTCTTCGTTTTTCTGCTTGAACATGCATGTGTTCGTGTGTGCTTGTACGGGTTTAGGATTTTATTGTTTCGTGATATGAATACAAGCATACTTTCTAAAGAAAATGTAACAAAAAATGAGTTTTAGGGAGCTAGAATTTTTTCCTCCTTTGTTGGAGAGGAACGGGAAGCGAACATTTGAGTTGTGATAACTCCTGCGACGGATCAAGGCAAATCCAGCGTTCTACCAGACCGGGATTCTGGATCAAGATGCGGCGGATCACCTATCCAGCATTCTACAAAGACCGGGATTCTGGATCAGAGATACGTCCGCGCTGGTAAGAAGAACCGCAGATCCTTAGATGACTATAGTGCCGCACCACCCTCCACGCCGACGCCGACGCCGACGCTGTCGGTCGGAGAAGGGCTGCCGCGCTTTGACCGTGCAAAGCAAAGGGCATGGGCAAGTTGGGCTCATCCGCCGCCGGACGAGAACTGTCGTTTTCGATCCGAACTGTTCCTCTCCGATCGACGCGGCGTTCTTTGGACGTGGAACAGTTCAATATAGAGGCAACACGGGACCATGACCGCGAAGCGAGACGCCGACGGGTCGTTCTGCCGTCGCCAGCGCAGACCGGGCGACGCGACATGCCAACAGCGATCGCGATATTCTCTGCCGTGCCGGTGGGCGGTAGCCGCTTCAAGCATCCTCCTGCCCGGCACGTGGCGGACAGGAGGGGAGAGCACACATGGCCCTTTCTCCATCTCTTATTTAACACGCTCGGAACAATTATTTACCGGGGGGAAAGGTTTAGTAAACGCGGCAATGTAAAAAAAATCTGAACTGTAGATGTATTCTATTTTTTTCGCGAATACGCAAGCCGCGTATCTTTGTATTGATAGAAGGAGATAGTAGCATGGGATTACAACGCATACAAGTCCATGTACGCATAGGCATGGTGCACAAGCGTTGGAGCAGACTAGAACAAGGGGCTGCTCAGCCCTAGGTGACTCCGCTAACAACTACGCGCCAGGAATAATGTTAAGCAGTCCGTTGGCGCCTGCCTTAGCCCATAGGCGCCTTCGCCTTTGATGGTGTTGGAGATCAGCGAGAGCGAAGGGGTGGCCCGGTCGAAGATACACGCGTTGCGGTGTTTCCATAGCCACCATGCTGTGAGGATGATGAGGAGGATAGCCCTTTCGAACAGCGCCGTGAGAGGTCAAGGCAGGAAGTCCACCAAGTCCGGAAGGGGTGTGGGCATCGTGGAGGTCGACGGCCATGCGAGCCCAGCCGAGGATGTCATGCCGACCTGGCGCGAGAAGGGGCAGACCGCGAGAAGGTGATGCATGGACTCTAGCTACCGATCGCAGAACGCACAAGAGTCCTCGTGTGGCAGGCCGTGGCGGGCCAGCGCCTGAGGTCCAGCAGCGGTCTTGCATGGCAAGCGGAGGAAGAATCGACGCGTAGGGGCGCCCAAGGACGCCAAGTGAGCCGCCAGTGGGGGTCCTCACATGCGCCAACTAACAGGGCCTTGTAGCAGGAACTCGCGGAGTATACGCCGGAGGCTGTCCAACGCCAGGTGAGCACGTCCGGTGTGGGGTAGAGCGGCGTGTGTGAAAGTGTGTTATATCGACTAGAGGGGGGGTGAATAGGCGATTTTTATGAATTCTTCACTGAGGAATTTGCCGGTGAGGAAATTCCTTAGCGAAGAACTACTTGCAGCGGAATAAGTACTCAGAAGTAAGCATAACAGAATACACGCATGGTCATCATGATGAAATGAAGACTAGCACAGAGTACAGAAAGCGTAATCACAGGATAACACAAGATGAAGACACACAGACTGAAGAAATTGAACTGAGGAAATTGAGAAAGTCTTCAACAAAGTCTTCACACACAGATATGAACAAACACTCAACACAAAGAATGAGGAAATGAAAGGGTTGAGGAAATAGAACCAGTTAGGTTGGTGAAGACAATGATTTGGTAGACCAGTTCCAACTGATGTCTCGGTTGTACGTCTGGGTTGAGCGGCCGAGTATTTAAACTCGAGGACACACAGCCCGGACACCCACCATCGAAAGCACGCAACTCAGACACCAAGTCCTCATCAGTATTCTCCTTGAACTAAGGTCACGGACCTCGGCCCAATCACTCGTGGTAAGTCTTCAAACGACTTCCAAACCTTCACAGACTTGGTCACTCGGCGATCCACAATTCCTCTTGGATGCTCTAGACCATGACGCCTAACCGTGTGGAAGAAGCACAGTCTTCAAAGGTAACAAGCGTCGGATCCACGCAGGATCAATCTCTTCAAAGATGATGCTCAATCACTTTGGGTTTGTAGGGTTTGGTTTTGGGTTTTTCCTCACTCGATGATTTTCACTCAAAGTCCCTGAGGATGGGTTGCTCTCAAATGACAAGTGTCAAGTTTCTCTCGAGCAGCCAACCGTGTAGTGGTTGTAGGGGCGGCTATTTATAGCCCGGGAAGCAGCCCGACATGATAAGACATAAATGCCCTTCAATGATATGACCGTTAGGTGGATAAGATATTTTGGGACAGGCGCCAAGAAGACAAAGAACGGTCGAAAATTTGAATCTCAAATTCCTCGTGGCTATCATGTTCCTCGCTGTGTAGGCAATCCGACCGGCGAATTCCTAACTCCTCGGGCCAGAACAAATTCTCAACGATCGTAAGAACTTCGTCTCACATCAAGAAATTGACTGAACTGTATGAGATTTCCAAAGGCTTCACTCAAGGGATTGGTAGGTGTAGGATTTTGAGCTGAGCATCACATGGAAATTTTTCCTTAGTATTTCCTCGACCCCTTTAACAAAGACGGTGTTTCCTATGACTCAAGAAAGAGAAAATGAAACTACGAAAACAAAAGTCTTCACGCTTCATGTTCCTCAAATGAATACCAAGTCTTCAAGGTCACACCAATTTCTTCACTTTCAAAGTCTTCGTAAAGTCTTGAGAATATCAAAGTCTTCATCGAAGAACTTCATTTTTGGGATCGACTTTCTCAGTAAATATCAAACTCCTCATAGACTTATAGACCGTGTACACTCACAAACGCATTAGTTCCTTAACCTATAAGTCTTCAATCCACCAAAATCACTAAGGGCACTAGATGCACTTACAATCTCCCCTTTTGGTGATTGATGACAATATAGGTTAAGTTTTCAACGGGATAAACATTTGAAGTGTAAATACCGATAATGAGGAATTTGATTGCAAGATATAGAAGAACTCCCTCAAGATGTGCATAGTGAGGAATTTGCTTTTGAGGCAATGCACATTTGAAGAGTTGAATCATGGAGATCTCCCCCTATATCTTGTAATTCATACACGCATTTGACATATAATATGAAGAATTTGAAATGCATGATGAAATATGGTGCTTGATGTAATTCAGCATGCGTGCGATAACATTAATGAGGAACAATCATGCAAAATAACGCATCAAGAGTATCAGAGCTCAAGAAGCTCAAGAGAATCAGAGCATAGTGCAAGAGCATAATGCATCAAAAGTATCAAAGCACCATCGGGTTTAAGATTACAACTCGATCCAATAAAAGTTGCAGAAGAACGAGAGTTGTAACTTAATAAATTGTTGTATATGGGCAATAAAATAGACCCGCTTGAAGACTAACTCAAATTTCTCCCCCTTTGTCATCGAATGACCAAAAGGATCGAAACTGAGGACTAACGCTCCTTAAGAATTTCAAGTTGAAGAAGGAGCGCCAACGTTGTTGGGGTCGGTTGTTGTAGTAGGACCTGCCATGTGTCGCCCAAGTCTTCATTTTCATCGATGTCGCGCGATGAATAATAGGAGCTGGCAACCAAGGAAGGAACTTTGACCTTCTTGTATTTCTTCTGAGGAGGTGCGCACTACCAAATTCTTCCTTGAGTCCCATTGTCGCCGCTTCTTCCAAGATCGTAGACATGTGAAAGAACAAAAAGTGCGTTTGAAGGTTTCATGGAGGTAGTAGTGGTTTTTCTTCACCGCATTGTGTGTTGAGGTCATGTTGTGAAGAATTGAACCAAACCGACGCTTGACCTATTTATGATTGCGATCAACCTTCCGATGAAGACCGAGGAGTAACTCACGATCGATCATCACCCCAGGTGCGAGCTTGAGGACTTTGCTTGACCGAGGTATTTGCGGCGGTGTCATGTGGCGTAGTCATCATTGGTGGAGTAGGATGTTGCTATAAACCGTCCATCCAATGGATGTAATGCCTTCATCGATCACAGCAGTAGCCTTGTCCTTGTCATCGGTTGAGGTAAATGTCCGCTTGAGGACTTCAATCGGGGCAAGTAGCTGCAGTGGTTCGTAGTATCGCCTTTGTAATTGAGTGAAGACCTTGTCCTGATGAATCTCATTATCCAAGGCGCATAAGGCTTCAGCTCAAATGGTGACATAGCAATGTTTGCTAGAGTTCTCATGAAGAAATCATGGAAGTTGACGGGAACGCCATGGATGATGTTGAAAAGCATATTCTTCATGATGCCAACGACTTCTTCATCATTCGAGTCGTGGCCTTTGATAGGACTCATTGTCTTCGTCAGAATCCGATAGACAGCCCGAGGCACATATAATAATTCCTTGACGAGGAATTTGGTTCTTGGGGCCTGCCTTGGCTTCAAAGGCTTCATCAACACTTGCATGTAGTGATTTGAAAGTTCTGGTTCATTGTAGATACAACGAGCACCATCAAGTGGAGGACTGAGTGATAGAGCACGAAGCAATTCAGTTGTTGGTGCCTTGTAATGAGTATTTTCAGACATCCAGTCTAATACCCATGAGTTCACGTCTTCAGCGTCTCCGGTGATGTGCAGCGTTGCATAGAATTGAAGAATGAGTTCTTCATTCGATCCACGAGATATCGTCGCAGAAATTCAGAAGTCCTGCGTCGTGAAGAACACTGAGGACTGGCTCAAAGCCTGGCAGAGACTCCATGTCCACATGAGGAATATGAGCATGATCGAAGACTTTTGTTGAAGAGCACTGAGGAATAGAAGTTGGCTTGGTTGGCAGTCCAGAAACGCCTCTTCCTTATGCGAGTAGAATCATATGGATTATAGTTAGTGAAGAATACGTGCTCGGCAAAGAAATCATCAGCCTTGAACTTTTGTTTGCTTGAGAACGGATTCTTTTGCTTGGGCAAGAGGGGTGTCGATGAGTTGCATCACCACCTCGTGAATCGCGAGCTCGGGTTCTTCAGCCGAGGAATTTCTTGTTCCTCAACAGTACCGAGGATCAAGAAGAAGAGGTTCATCGACACTAGTGGCTGGAATTTCTTCATGCCTGAGAGCAAGTGGGTTGAGTTTCTTGAGTCCATTTGAACTGTTGGTGCAGGGGACTGAGGAATCTGTTGGAGCGGGGTGAAGAGAGGAGTATTGGGATGCTGACTTTCCCAAAAGTCATCATTCATCACAGGTGTAGTGCACCTTATATCCACATCTTCATCTTCAATTTCCTCGGAGGATGGGTTGCTCTCAAATGACAAGTGTCAAGTTTCTCTCGGAGCAGCCAACCAGCTAGTGGTTGTAGGGGGCGGCTATTTATAGCCTGCGGAGCAGCCCGACATGATAAGACATAAATGCCCTTCAATGATATGACCGTTAGGTGGATAAGATATTTCGCACAGTCATGCCAAGAAGACAACAACGGTCGAAAATTTGAATCTCAAATTCCTCGTGGCTATCATGTTCCTCCTTTGTGTAGGCAATCCAAGACCGGCGAATTCCTAACTCCTCGCCGTAACAAATTCTCGGCGACCGGAAGAACTTCGTCTACTGTCATTGAAGAAATTGACCGAACTGTATGAGATTTCCAAAGGCTTCACTCAAGGGATTGGTAGGTGTAGGATTTTGAGCTGAGCATCACATGGAAATTTTTCCTTAGTATTTCCTCGACCCCTTTAACAAAGACGGTGTTTCCTATGACTCAAGAAAGAGAAAATGAAACTACGAAAATAAAAGTCTTCACGCTTCATGTTCCTCAAATGAATACCAAGTCTTCAAGGTCACATCAATTTCTTCACTTTCAAAGTCTTCAGAAAGTCTTCAGAATATCAAAGTCTTGATCGAAGAACTTCATTTTTAGGGTCGACTTTCTCTCAGAATATCAAACTCCTCATAGACTTATAGACCTGTGTACACTCACAAACGCATTAGTTCCTTAACCTATAAGTCTTCAATCCACCAAAATCACTAAGGGGCACTAGATGCACTTACAGTGTGGCGCACGAGCCGCCAGAGGTTGACGTATTGAACCATGGCCGCAGGGCCGAGCGCACCGCGGATGTCGTGGACCCAAGAACGCAGGTGAAGGTCGTCTCGCACAGTGCGGTCTTTTCGTAGGCGGCGTGGGACGAGAGCATAGACTAAAGGAGCGATCCCAGCCGCGGATCTACCATCTATCCAGTGGTCGGTCCAAAAGCGGCAAGTGGCGCCCGAGCCAAGCCGCCAGCTTGTGGAGGCGCGGAAGATGGCCTTCGCGTCAGCGTCGTGAGGGACGGGGAGGTGGCTCCACGGACGCGAGGGGTCATACCGGAGCCATAACCATCGAACACGCAAGGACAGCCCTGCGGCGATAGATGTCTCGGATGCCAAGGCCACCAAGGGAGATAGGGCGGGACACTCGCTGCCAATTGACGCGACATTGGCCTCCGTTTGCCTCCTTGTGACCCGCCCAAAGGAATCCGCGGATGATCCGGTTCACCTTCTTGATTGCCGATTTGTTGAAGGCAATGGCCGTGAGGAAGTGGGTGGGTATGGCGCAGAGGACATGCCGTACGAGCGCGAGGCGATCACCCTGAGAGAGCATGGAGGCGCGCCAGGTGGAGAGTATTCTAGTACGTGGTAAGTTCAAAACACAGGAAGATGCAACACATAGTAGTAGTATATTGTTTAGTTGCACCACATAAAAATGTGAAAACTTTCTGAAAGATTGTTCGCCAAACTTATCCTCAAAATAAAGGGATTTTGTTGACTTTCCAATTGCATACAAATAGCCAATATAACAGATGGCTCTCCCCCTCAAAAAAAGAAAAAAAAACAGAAGGCTCGCAATCATAGAAACAAGCAAACAAACTCTGTAGCTACAGAATTAAGGCAATGCCATGAACAAAATGTATAAGAAAAAAAAGCATCGGATGCAAGGATGTGCAGTGAGACAGGTGTGCTTTTTTTTGGGGGGAGGGACGCATGTCCCACTATTACGTTAGACGGGTTATTAAACCCGGCCGGTCCTAGCGCAGCAAATAGAGGCAGCAACACACAACCAACAAACCAAATCTGCACAAGAACTACTACGACATAAACTTATTTCGCGCACTAGCGACTAGACATCGCTCGCTCACGGCCGGCCATCACATGCGAAGATGCTAGTAGAGTAGTAAACTCTGGCGTATAATGGCCAACAACCGCCGATCCTCTCCTTTTGCTCCTGCCTAATTGTAGACAAATAATTGTCCATGAGGAGACTGTCTTGGAAATCGTTCGTTCGGACATTACGATCATGATCGACTGTGACACATTGCATGGCCATTTATGCTGCTATGAATTGGCAACGATAACAGTTCTGTGCAACTATACCAGATAGCCCATGCATGGAGAGCTACTGCTTTTTAATGGACCGAAAGTTCTGTCGGTAAAGAATTTGACCGGCCCATTGCCTATTTTAAAGCAGCTAAATCCTGAGGCCAGGGGGGAGGAGAAAGAGCTCATGTCTTGTGTCATTGTCAATTGCTGTAAGAGAAGAGAACATCTGTTCTATGCAGCAGCAGGGTACTCGTGAAAGATCGACAGGAAAGAAAATCGTAGCTCTAGAAAGCGTGGAGTCCGTAGCAAATACCAGGTGGAGAATCACCGACTAGAAGTCAGTTCAACATACTAGCATATACTGCAGAGTCAAAGTCAAGTCTACTGAAGATGAGTAGGTGACCAGAAAAAGTATGCTCGATTTGTATCCTGTGGAACCAATGCTACCAGAACAAAAGAACCGGTAGTAAAGTTGACCTGACTCGTCTCTGGAGCATTGAAAAGCTACAGATGACAAATTATTAGACAGCGGCCAGGCCTTATATACAGCACATGCAGATTGAATTCTGCCAAGAATGTGCATACGGAAGTGCATATATGATTTACCAGGAGGCTCTTGTCTGACCCTGGAAACAGAGAGCCCCAAAACTAACAAGAGCACCACTGGTCACTGGACAATATGTATCAGGCCAGGCCAGGGCGGTTAGCTTTTCTCTTTTAGTAAGGCCAGGACAGTTAGCAATAGCAGGTAATGAATGGCCTGAACTCTGAAGGTCCCAAAACTAAAAGAAGCAGAAAGTCTAAATGCCATAGCTTATAGGCTGGAAACGAAATTGGTGCTCTTTCTTTGAAAGAGGAAGAGATAGGGGCTTGAGAGTTGCAGCAATAATCTAGTTGCAGCAATAATCTCCTGACAAGAGGACTATTATAATGTATCAGGCCAGGCCAGGACGGTTACCGACAGCAGGTATGAATGGTCTGAACTCTGAAGGTCCCAAAACTGAAGGAAGCACAAAGGGGGCAAAATGGCCTGTAAGTCTAAATGCCATAGTCTACAGTCTGGAAACGAAATAGGCGCTCTTTCTTTGAAAGAGTTGTTCGGGGCTTGAGAGTTCAGAATAAATGAACATATGCATCAGTATGCACAAAGATTGTGAAAGATCATTACTTATGCTGAGAACTCCGCATACAGATTGTCAAAGATCACATGCATCCTACTAAGAAGTACCAGAAACAATTAGTACTTCTACTTAGAAGTCTGTAAATTTCCTACCCATAGTCACACAGAACTGTTATATTCATACTAATAGCTCGGAGTTACACGGTGAAAAAAAGTCTAGGAGTTATATACAGCAAGGTAACTGATCTGTCAACTGAGATTTGACAACAATAGTCCAGACTAACCGACTGCTAATTCGGCATTTCTCAAAACAAAATGAGTTGAACTAAGGTAGCAAGTATATTACAAGCACATGGTATGTTACCTTCACCGCGACCATGACACGGCATCAATCTCATCCCTTGCTGACTTGTATAGCTCAAGCCTCTTAAAGCATTGCTGCCTGCGCCCCATAAGAGCAGGATCCTCATCAAGCAGTAGCGCAAGCTGCTTAGCCTACACAGGAAATTGATCACTGAGACAACTGAAAGGATAAGGAATGAACATATTTAGACAACAAAAGAAGACACCTACATCTTTACTGCCCACTTGAATATAGAAATAGTTCAGCAAGGACCGCTTGGCTTCCCGGACTTGGCAGTGAACAACAGCCTTGGGAATAGTATTCTTCAGTGTGTCCGATACCATGCCAATGTACGAGGACACATTAGAAGCAATCCTCCTGAAGTGCGCGTCAGAGTACCGATCAACAGGAGTGGAAGGTCCAGTTCCAGCATTGTCCACAGGGTATCCAGTTCCAGCCCTGTCCACCTCCTGTGGAAGCTTGCGGAAGAAGTCGACCGTCAAATACGCTGACTCCATATCAACCAATCGCACAGTAGTTTTACGGCCCTCTTGACGGAAGCTCTCCAGGGCTTTGTTGCATGCAGCAGCAAGCTCCGCTTGAAGAGTGGGAAATCTTCTCAGTTCCTAGTGAAACAATATCACTACAGTAAATACATAACTTACAAAATGTGTAAGCGGCAAGTTGGAGTTGAAGTGTACAAGAAAACAAACCTCAGTCTGCCCAATTGATTTCCTTACCAGCTCTTTCAGGACATTATGCACCTAAAGTTATGATAAAAGGGGACTTAGTGGAAGAAACATGGCAAAGCAAGCAACCACAGGAAGAAGAAATCTTACAGCATCTACAGAAGCTTCAGCTGGCCCTCTAAAATAACTGAGACCAGACTCTATCAGTCGACGGTAACCTTGCTCAGGAGCAATTAAATGAGGCTGATAACCATCAGCTTGTGACACAATTCGTTTAACGTTTGGCAAGGAGAGGTGGCGGTCAAATGGAAGCTTCCGCAGAGCAGCAGGGAGTTGATTATCAAAGACCCAGTAAATTCGATCACCACCAGGTCGTCTGCATATTTCAATATCCACGTTACAGATTATGACCAAGAAAAATAAAGACATGAAATAATCAAAATGGAACTTACCCTCCATCAAGATGTTCTTTAAATATTTTGTCAAATGCACGGCACAACTCCAGGACTAGATATAACTGAGCCTGCACAAGTACATGAATGGTGTTACATATGTCTGTTTGAGTCCAATGCAATTTAGCTCAGAAGTTTCGTTGATTACCCCAGCGTCTGATCCAATAGGTCTACCAAGGTGATCCATCTCAGATTCAAGCTCATCAATAGTTTTGTTTATCAAAGATGTGATGCTTGGAATGCGTGCCCTAATAACTGCCTCGAGTTGCTGAGAGATAAAAACAGGATTGCATGAAGAGACCATTGCTACCTTACAAAGAACAAGAATAAAAACACTAGAAGGATGTTTCGAACCTGTGAAAGAAGTTTAGCAAGATATTCTGAACCCATCCTGCTGGCTAAATGAGCATATTCAGGACTAGAATGAAAGAACTCTTGTTCTTTTTCCCTAGCAATAATCATGTCAACATTCCTGTTGATATCTGCTTGTGAGCGGTTAACAATTCCAACCCATGGGTGTTGTAGCTTGTAAGCTCTTCCTTCAAGAACCTTAGCGAGAAGAACAAGTATTGGGCATTATTAGGTCCTTAATAAGCTCAAAATTCACAGAAAAAAGTAATGTAGAAGCATACATCAAGAGCATCTGTTCCCTTGTCCATCAAATCAAGCTTAGTCAACACGCCAAAGGTCCTTTCACCTATGAAAATTTAAAATGATCCCTCAGGCAAGAAATATGGTTTTTTTTCTATAAAGGGTGCTTTTATTAATAGGCAAGAAAATACGGTAGGTGCATCAAACAGATAATTTTGTCACTGTGGGGAGAATATCAATCAAATGTGAACAAGTCATAAAATATTAGAAAAGAAAATCAGTAGTCTAAGCCATTGGAGTGAAATGTACATCGCACATGGCTCAGTAATCATTAATCGACCACAATAATCTGGAGTTAAAACCAAACACTTGCTAAGTTATGCATATGTTCCACCGAAAAGATGTTGTTTTGTTATTTTTCATGTTGAACATCCATGGTGCTAAAATCTTTGAAGCAAATGATATCAGCAAATATGATGAGTTATGCCATTGATAGGCGTATAAACATAAGTACATACGTAATTATTCAACTTCATACTGAAGGACTGTGCCATCACATAATAGAATTAGTAGATCACAACAAATTAAGTGCAGAAGTTTGGTTCATACCAGTTGGATCAACATCCCGAGCAAGCTTAATGGCATCTGATGTTGCTATATCTTGATTGGCAGGAGATATAGCAAGTATAATACAGTTTGGCTACAAAAGAAGATAGGAATGTGTCAGTCCATAGGTAAATATCAACATGCACATCTTATGTATGTCAAGTGCACCCCATTGAAGCAATAGCAGTACCTTCTCAACGTATAAGCGCACCATGTTTTCGATATCCTGGGCAATGCTTTCAGGCTGCCCCTCTGAAAAGAGATGACAACATGGTGAATGAAAATTCCTTGTGAACTGTTAGGAATATGCAACTTGTATTCCCATGAGGCCATAGGCCGATATATATACATGTACAGGTGTGGAACATATGCAGGAAACCCCTTATACAACGGGATAAATACAAAGGGGTACATGACTTATATTATAACTCTAACACCCCCCTTAAACTCATGGTGGATGAACAACACTGAGTTTGGAGAGATAAAAGCCATGTTGTGCTCTAGTCTGGGCCTTCGTTAGGAAATCCGCCAACTGTAACTCGGAAGGCACATACTGAAGAGCAATAACCTGATCCTGCACACCAGCGCGCACATAGAAAGCATCAACACCAATATGCTTGGTGAGCTCATGCTTCACAGGATCGCGCGCAATGCTGATAGCACCTGTACTGTCAGATAAGAGCAGAGTCGGTGTAGTGACAGAAACACCAAAATCCTGAAGTAACCACCGTAACCAAGTCACCTCTGCCGTCAAAAGAGCCATTGCTCGCAACTCAGCCTCGGCACTCGAACGGGAAACTGCAAGCTGTTTCTTCGTCTTCCAGGCAATGAGAGAACCACCAAGAAAAACACAGTAAGCAGAAAGTGAACGGCGATCTGAAGGATCACTAGCCCACGTAGCATCCGAATAGGCCTGAAGCTGTAAAGAACTGGAGCGAGGAAAGAATAGACGGTGAGAGATCGTGCCTCGAAGATATCGAAGAACACGAAGGAGATGACTATAGTGAACCGAAGTGAGAGTAGAGACAAACTGACTCAGAATATGAACCGGATAAGAGATGTCCGGACGAGTGACAGCTAGATAGACAAGACTGCCAACAAGATGACGATATCGCGTCGGGTCAGGGAGAGGATCACCATCAGTAGCACGGAGGTGAACATTGAGCTCCATAGGAGTCTCAACAACGCGCTCGTCAGTAAGAGCAGCACGAGCAAGAAGATCCTGGATATACTTTTCCTGGGATATAAAAAAGCCATCAGAGGTAGAAGAGACTTCAATCCCAAGAAAGTAGCGAAGAGGTCCAAGATCAGACATAAGAAACTGCTCACTAAGACGGGCCTTTACAAAGGCAATATACTCAGGGTCATCCCCTGTGATGATCATGTCATCAACATAGAGAAGAAGAAGAGTCCGACCACGAGGAGAAAGGTTAATAAACAATGATGGATCATGAGCACTTGCTGAAAAACCAGCAGCAGTGATCACAGAGGCAAAGCGCTCAAACCAGCGCGGGGGCTTGCTTAAGGCCATAGAGAGAGCGGCGAAGGCGACATACCATGCCATCGAGAACAGAATACCCGGTGGTGGCTGCATGTAGACCTCCTCACGCAGCTCACCATTAAGAAAGGCATTCTTAACATCAAGCTGAGATATAGACCAGTGGCGTGCAGAGGCAACGGCAAGAAGTGTACGAACAGTGGTCATATGGGCCACGGGAGCAAAAGTCTCGTCATAATCACGACCGTGCTCCTGCTGAAAACCACGAGCCACAAGACGAGCTTTGTGACGCTCAAGAGAACCATCGGAGCGAGTCTTAACCTTGTAGACCCACTTACAAGTGATCGGACGGACTCCGGAGGAAGAGAAACAAGATCTCGGTACCAGTGCTCAAGAGCGGCAATCTCCTCTCGCCATCGCAAACTGCCATTCAGGATGAACAACAGCTGATGATAAGAAATCGGCTCAAGAACAGCAGCACCAGCGTGGAAATCCAAAGCGATCAACAAAGCGGACGAGGGCGAACGCAAGCCATAAGTAGGCTGAGAGGAAGATGACGACTCATCCACAGAGGCATCCACAGTCGTGAGCAGCGAGTGTAATCTTGAGGAAAAGATGGAACAATAGAAGGAGGAATCGCCAAGGTAGAATCGGGGTGGCGGCGAAGAAGTCACCGGAGATGAAGGTGTAGAATCGGTGACATGCTAGGCGAGGAGACCGGGAAAGATGGTGGCTGCAAATCGACTAGAGGTGGAGAAGCAGAGGGAGTGGAACGACTAGGCACGAGCTCGACAGGGGTAATAGGTGAGTCAGAAAAGTTAGGAAAGAGATATCCTCCTTTGAAGCGGTCGAGGAGGATGGGCGGGGTAGAAGGGACGAGACTGCGTCAAAAGTCACGTCTCGAGAGATACGCATCCGACGCACCGATAGGATCCCAACAACGATAGCCCTTATGCTCATCACTGTAGCCTAAGAAGACACACTCAACAGACTGAGCGGTCAGTTTGGTGCGTTCGCGAGGGGCAAGTAGAACATAGCAAACACAACCAAACAAGCGAAGCATCGAATAATCGGGAGAACGATCAAAAAGACGCTCGAAAGGAACACCACCCTGTAGAGCAGCGGAAGGCTGTATGTTGATAAGATAGGTGGAGGTGGAGACGGCCTCAGCCCAAAAATGAGGCGGAGAGAGGCAGCAATCATCAATGCACGAGCCGTCTCAAGAAGATGTCGATGCTTTCGCTCAGCCACACCATTACGAGCATGAGCACCGGGACAAGAGAATTGAGAGAGAGTTCCTTGCTTAGCAAGAACACCACGCAACATCTTAGAGATATACTACTTGGTGAGTCGGCCGCGAAAAACACGAATGGGTGAAGAGAACTGAGTATGAACCATGGCAGCAAAACGCTTATAAATAGACAACACCTCACTACGAGAAGTCATGAAATAAAGCCATGTGTAACGAGAGAAATCATCTATGAAAATAATATAATATTTATGACCACCTTTCGAAGCGAAAGGAGCCGGACCCCATACATCAGAATGGACTAAATCGAAAGGACGCTTAGACACTGACTCACTATGTGAATATGGTAACTGAATCTGCTTGCCAAGACGACAACCCTGACACTCTAAAGAGACATCTCCTGAGACAGACCCCAGAAGACCTCGACAAACTAAAGGCGACAACCGAGAACCATACAGATGACCAAGTCGATGATGCCATCTTTGGAAGGAACCCGATGTGGAGGCGATCAAGCGGAGGAACTGGCGATGGTGGTGGCAGCGGAAGGAACATGAAGCCAGTCCAACTCCCAAAGACCACGAGAATCACGGCGGCGAGGCCAGCCCCAACCAGTGTGCGTGCGACGGTCCTGGACAGAACAAGAGTCAACGTCAAGGATGACGCGACAACCAGAATCAGTAAGTTGACCAGCAGAAAACAGATTCATGGTAAGTCGAGGAACATGAGCAACATCAGGAACAGAATAAGAAGGAGTGGAAAGATTGCCTCTACTAGCAACAGAAAGTGGAGTACCATCAGCAGTGAAGACATGAACAGGAGAATCCAGCAATCGAAGAGAGGACAAAGTGGAAGAATGAGAAGACATATGAAAAGAAGCTCCAGAGTCCAGAACCCATGGGGATGTACCTGACTGTGTAGAGGGCGGTTGCTCAGTGCGGGAAGCATCAGTCACAGAACCAGCAGTACCCATCGAGGAAGAACCTGAAGCCGCGAGCAGACGCTTAAGTCTCAGAATATCCTGCTCAGTCAAAGCAATGGCTGAAGCTGTCGAGGTAGATGACGAAGTCCCTGAAGATGATGATCGCGCCTTGCGCAGGTGTTTCCTCTTCGTGTAGCACTGGGACTCAATATGACCATCATTGTTGCAGTAGCCGCAATGTGGACGGGGGCGACCTGAGCCTCCAGAAGGAGTGGGCAAAAGCGGCGGAGCACTCGAGCGAGAAGGAGTCGGTGCAGCAGGTGGTGTGGAAGAAGCCCGGGTAGCGAGCACAGAAGGAACCTCCAGCAAACCAGCACCACGTAAGCGAGTCTCCTCGGCACGAATCTCAGAAAGCGCCTCCATGGGAGAAATACGGCCACGAGCAAACAATCGAGCACGCTGGGCTCAAACTCCTTCTGAGCCGAGACAGAACTTCGAGACGCGATGAAACTCCAAATTGGCCTCGGACAGCGGCAACAGCGAGGGCAAGTACGACAACCAGCCTTGCGGAGAGAATCAAGCTGGCGCCAGATAGCGAGAACTACGTGCATAGAAGTCATCAACAGTAGAGTCACCCTTTGAAGAGCATGCTCTGACGAACCATAGAAAGGTATAAGGCATCACCAGAGGGCTCATAAGCGCCGACGAAGACGGGTCCACATCTCAAAGACAAGAGGAAGACCCGTAAACTCAGAAGCAAACTAAGGCAGAACACTAGCGGTGAGAACAGCTGCAGACGAGCATCATCATCAAGCCACCGGGTGTAAGCAGACAGAGCACCATGATACGTCTGAAGAGCCTCCTCATAAGCCAAAACCCTCTCATCATAAGCACGAACAGCAGCCTCATCGGCAAGCTTAGCCGCATCCTTGGCGGCCTGATTAGCATCCGTGGGAAGAACTGGTGGAGTCGGTGGAATAGGGGCCACGGGAGGAACGGGACGTGGCGGACAGCAGACCTCGCCAGAAAGAACACCCCATAGGCGGATGCCACGCATATGAATGCGCATGAAGCCAACGAACTCGGTGTAGTTAGAGCCATCAAAAATCACCGGGCAACGAGGAACAGCAACATAGCTTGATCCAGCAGACATTTTTTTTTATTAGCAGAATCTGGAACAGCAGACCACCAGCAGCGGAATCAGGCGCGAGCAGGGAGTAGCGACTTCAGGGCAGGAACGGGCGACTGGATCGGGGCGGGCGGGCGCTGGCGGACCGAGCGACTGGATCGGGGTTGACTCGCGCGGGCGTCTGGGATCGAGCGGGTGCTGGGCCGCTGGCTTCGAGCGGGAGCACGAGAGATCGATTCGGGATCTTCCTTCTCGATCGGGGAGGGCTTCGAGCACGGGCCAGCTAGATCCTTATAGGAGCGGGAACAGGAGAGGAGGCCCGATCCGATTGGGAGACTCTTTGGAGATCGGGGGCTCCGAGGGAGACGAGCGGGAACAGGAGATCGAGGCCGGCGGCTTCGATCGGCGAGGAGAGACGGATCAATAGCACGAGTTGCAGCGTGCAAAAAATTGACCTAGCTCTAATACCATGTTAGGAATATGCAACTTGTATTCCCATGAGGCCATAGGCCGATATATATACATGTACAGGTGTGGAACATATGCAGGAAACCCCTTATACAACGGGATAAATACAAAGGGGTACATGACTTATATTATAACTCTAACATGAACATTGCCTAGATCAGAAAATGTGAAAAAAAATAGACATTGGCATACCTGTAGCAACCTTAGTTAGACCCGGCAGATCAATCAATGTTAAGTTGACAACTGCAATAGCCAATTGAGTAGAATAAATGACTTATCAAGAAAATGTAGAAGTAATACCCCTCCGGAAAAAGATTAAGATCCAAGAAGATGCAAGAGCTGCATGAATGCTATTGTTTATAAACTAAGATCTCTATATAAACATCACCATGAAAAAGGAATGAAATCAGAGATACATGGCTACTGTTGTCAAACAGAGAAGTTATAGTGATATTCATAAAAAATGGAACTGGAAATTTATATTTAGCAAATACCAGCAGCAATATTCTCCATCAATGTAGCACTAAGTTATGCACTTATGCCCAAGGTATAATACCGTTTGGTGAGTATATGCTGAGATGAATAGGGACTGGAGATATTTGTTTTGATCTCCCCGTCAATCTATCAGTTTCATCTTCGATTTCCATACGCACAAGAGCTGCAGAAAACAGACAAACAGCATGTACACAATAAGCATCTGATCAACTTGAGTTGCTTCCCAGTAATGAAAATACTTCAGCTATTCCAAATTTATTTCAGGACTTCATTTTTTTTCTGAAGGATGGATGTGTGTGATGTTTTTTGGATACATGTGGCCATATGCAAACCAGCCTGATCAAAAACACATAACACTTCAACTGGTAGCACCAGACGCAGGTTGGTCAAATAAAATCGTTTAAATCTGCCAGTCTCAGCATCAACACCTACTCATTGAATCACTGATGGAAATGTCTTAAACACTTAGCAATACAGTCAAGTGCACAATGTAGTCTGAGGCTCTGAGCTATCCACATAGGGTGGAGACTAGAGAGAGTGACCATAGAACTTTATCTAAAACTCCCCATTGCACCTGACCCATCCTTGTGGAGTAGAAGATTACAACCATATCGATAAGCAATAGGTAAAACCACACATTTTTTTTATATAATAACACTCTACCAGCCACTGCATCATCAAGTGCCCACAGCCTGAATATTATCACACATATGTAGCTATGCAGAACTTGTATTGAGCAATACAACTTCTGGTGCAGGTGCAGGTACAAATAGATATATTATTCCACTGCACTTATTAATAGCACACAGTAGACATTAAAAAAATCAGGCATCCATTACTACTAGTAGTTACTCGAAGCATAACCCCTGAATAACCCCCTAATCAGGCATCTATTACGGGCACAGAGAGAGCTCACCGAAATCGGTGAACCGACGCCTTGGTGCATGCAGGAACTCGGCGTACTCCTGCCCCCCGGCCTCCGTCTTGTGCAGCTGCAGAACCAGTGGCCTCCTCGTCACGATCCCTTCGAACCACAGCGCACAACCCCGAAATTAAACAATCAAAACAAACGGCACAAAAGCTCGAATAGTCGGAGCCGGACGCGGGATTCGCCGCCATACCAGAGCCTCGAGGGAGGAAGTCACGCCCGACGATGCTCTCCAGCACGGACGACTTCCCCGAACTCTGCACGTACGAACGCAACCCGGCGCAGAAAAATCAAACCCACGCGTCACAGTAATTAAGCCACGAAACGAAAACCCTAGGCGGGGCGAGCACAGGCGATCGAAGGTAGGAGTACCTGCCCTCCGACGACGGCCACGGAAGGCAGCGCCTCCCACAGGGCGGGGAGGGAGGCGGCGGCGCCGTCCCCGCCGTGGTCGCCGAGCACGGTGCAGGCGCGCTGGATGCGGTTCACGAGCACGATCACGTTCTCCATGGCCGCCATCCGCGCAGCCCCGGCAGTTGGGGTGGCAGGTTCTAGAAGGCGCGGGAAGGGGGAGGGGGAGAGATGGCGCTTCGCTGCTGCGCGAGAGGCCCTGCGGACGAAGGAAGCAGAGAAGCGTTGCTGTCGTGGAAATTGAGAATCGGCTTCGTCGGCCTGTATTTTTAACTGCCAGTTTTACCCCTCGCGATATTCCCAACTTTCCAAGTCGCCAAACGCAAAAGAAAGAAGAGTCCAAGCCGCGGCTTTGGTCACAAATTTTTTAAATTTGAGTACTCCTCAGTTCTATAATATAAAAATGTTTTTAAAACTAGTGTAAAAAACATTCTTATATTATGGGACGAAGGAAGTAATTTCTAAAACTAAATAGTTACTTTATAAGCTTATAATTAACCTAATATTTTATTAGTAGAAGAAAGAAATGAACATCAAATGTCCTTTTTTCTTTATGGAAAACTCTACATGTGTCATGAGGAAGTAAGTTTTCTAGTAGTATAATTTTGGTAAATGATCTCGATGTGGCGATCGATTTGTCGCTCACGCCAGTCTCCTCCCAATTGTTCCTACATGCGTCGCTCTCCCTTTCCGCGCACACATGTCACCCGCTGTGCCCCTTATCTTCTTCTCATCCCCGTCTGTATCACATTATTTTTCTCCCAACACCACCCAATCTTCTTTCCCAACACATGAATCCTCCACGGGCACGCAGATCCTGTCGCCGATGATCACCCTACCTCCAGCGCAGGACCCCATCCCAACCACATCCTCCTGACCTGGCCTGCATTTTTTTCTTCATCTCGTTTTTGCCCACGAGCGGGAGTTGCCGTGGGGGCAAGGTATTTGGTGTTCCTTCAAAAGGGCTCGATGGCTACTACGAGCCATGAGGCCGTGCAACGACAACGATGTTGCATCGACAACCGAGGGGGGGGGGGAGGGGGGGAGAGACGAATGGTGTGAGCAATGACGCGGGGGTGTAGCGGTGGGCATGTGGTAACGCTGCAACGAACGATGTGTGATGCTTTCAATCAGGATGTTAGGATCGCGCCTCAGTGATGTTGTGACCGACTGACGGCGAAGCTGGGATCGGCACCCCAAGATGCTACGACGAGAAGATGGGGAATCTGGGACCATCACTCCGTGATGCTACGACGGGCAGATGGGGTGTTGTGACCGTGCCCCGACGATGTGGGACCCTGCACCGCGACACTATGTCCAGCTGATGGATATGTTGGGAGTCTGCACCCCTCGATCCTACGACAGACATATGGGGATAGTGGGATCGCCACATGCGACGCTACAACTAGCAGTTGGATATGCTCAGACCGCGCCCGATGATATTGCGATCGGCTAGCGGCTAAGCTGGGACTGCAACGTCCACATGCTACGACCACATCGGTTGCGTGCCACGATGGTGATGAGGGAAAGCCACCAAACGCCTGAGTGCTTGTCATCGTCACCACAAGGACACATCCCTCCAAGGAGGAGAAAGATGTGAAGACGCCTCTATCACATGATTAAGAGAATATGAGGTTTCTCTCCAAAGCCAAGAATGTGGGGAGAGTGGTGAGCACATCTCCACGACGACACTTCCAAGAAGATCACACCACTCGTGGCGTGTCGTCATCACCGGATCTGAAGGAGATGGAAAGAGGATTTCTCCTAGAGATGCCTCGACCACTTTTTGCCCACACGGGACATCGCCCTCCGCAAACCCACTAACCACCGTAACCATTCCTCAAGCCAACTCCAATATGTTCGCGGGGGCCCATGACCCGCATGCCCATACATGTGCCGCCCCGCGGCCGAAGCTGCCACCACCAAGTCCGGGGCCGCCACCGGGAGACTGCAACCCACCGCCACCACATGCCAGATTTGGGCCGAGCCCAAGTTCATCATAACGAGGAACCACAGCCTGGGCCGCGCCGTAGTCACCATGAAGCATAGGACCACCTCGCCATCGGGCGGAGTCACTGCCGCACGTGATCACACTAAGCCACCACACCGCCGCTCGTCCTACCCGCCTGAACATTCGCCAGAGCAACACTCCGAGGCCAGTCCCACGAGCTAAGGTCGATCACCACGGCGAACAGCTCCACCGAGAGGGCCGCGCCCAAAGCAACGCTTGCGTGAGAAACAAATTCAGTAACCGTCAACCGCCAATGGGCTTTGCCCAATGACGTGTGTCGTCGGCAGCGACGATTAGGGTTTCCGCTCGAGAGCGATGCAGGGTCTTCTTTTGTTCCTCAATTTTGTCGATTGTTCAGTCACACTGTTGTGATTTAATGAGGATTTTGTCCGTGTAGACGCAATACCCAGGTTCAGTTCCCCGGAAAAAAATGAAATCGGATCAGTTTGGAGAATAAAATCAGGCTCGAAAGTGCTACGTAGACGATGGATGTGTGCACGACTCTGGGACGACCGACAGTCCAGCCGCTGATATGCGCTGGATAGTATGCATGAACGGTTTGATATGTGCTGTCGTGCACAAGTCGTCCGTCCAGCGTCGTGTGTATAGCAGCGCTGAATCAGGCTACATATATGGTCTGCGGAGCAAGAGCCTTTTTCGGTATATGGTCTGCGGAGCAAGATGTGTAAATTCCAAAATAAAACAAATCAAGCATGCGTTAGCTCCCACGCAAAGCGTGTAGCAGGTGTAACACTTATCATGCTTGGCAGCGAAGGTACAAGGGTAGTTTAGGAAGAAAGCACGCTGATGACGGGGCAGGTGGACCGGTCGCTTCAAAAGTTCTTCAAACAGATTCGTGGGATGGTGACGTGGGTCTCCGACGCGCATATCTCGTCCACGGTTATGAGTTTTTTTTCCCTTTTAGCAACGGCTTCGGGTTTTTTTCGTGGGATAGAAAAGGCCAGCCCATCTATCCATCCCGGCCCACACATCCAATGATGAAGCCCATATCCTTTTGGATGTTTCCTGAAGTTTTTTTTGTCTAAGATCGCCGGTACGCCCGCTTGCCGCCCTCGCGCCGCCTCCTCCTCCCCCGGTGCGATCCGACCCTTCTAGAAGCGCCTCGCGCGCGTCCCGTGCATCGGCGGCGCCGGCCATGGCGCTGGCGTTCGACGATTTCGGACGGCCCTTCATCATCCTGAGGGAGCAGGAGAGCAAGTCCCGCCTGCGGGGGCTCGACGCGCACAAGTCCAACGTCGCCGCCGGCAAGGCCGTCGCGCGCAGCCTCCGCACCTCCCTCGGCCCCAAGGGCATGGACAAGATTCTCCAGTCCCCCGACGGCGACGTCACCATAAGTAACTGCTCCACCGCACTCTCTCACTCCCCTCCCCGCTCTGCTTCCTGATCTTAGCCTAACTTAAGGTTATTTAGTCGTTGCTAGCATGTGATCTGGCCCTTGCATTGGTTTCTTTGAGGACTAGGGATTTTGGGTGTGTTCTATGCAGTATCTGTCCGGAGTTCTAGAATTTGCGTGTGTGTGCTAGCCTAACTTAAGGTCTGTTTGTTAGTTCCGTTGGAAATTACTTCGATTTTATATTCCCAAAAGAAGAGAAGTCCGGGTTTCTGAATAATTACACCCCTTATGTTTTTTTTAGCAAATGACGGAGCGACGATCCTGGAGCAAATGGATGTTGACAACCAGATTGCAAAGCTGATGGTGGAGCTTTCCCGTAGTCAAGACTATGAAATTGGGGATGGTACTAGTGGGGTGGTGGTCCTGGCAGGGTCGCTCCTGGAGCAAGCTGAGATACTGCTAGAGCGTGGCATTCACCCGATAAGAATTGCCGAAGGATATGAGATGGCCTCCAAGATAGCTTCTGATCACCTTGAACATATCTCCACTAGGTTTGAGTTCACTGCTGCAAATATAGAGCCCTTGGTGCGGACCTGCATGACAACTCTGTCCTCAAAGATGTAAGTCAAAGATATTCACTCTTAACTTTTCAGTTATGCAACCAATGTTTTGATGATATGCTAGGAAGCAGGGTAGATTCAGTTTATATTTCTCTACGTTTGTCTGATTGGACCCGTGATTCTTAAACTGCAGTGTTAACCGTTGTAAGCGGATGCTTGCTGAGATTGCTGTCAGGGCAGTCCTTGCTGTTGCTGATTTGGAAAGGAAGGATGTAAACTTGGACTTGATTAAAGTAGAAGGTAAAGTTGGTGGGAAGCTAGAGGACACTGAGTTAATATACGGAATCGCTGTTGACAAAGATATGAGCCACCCACAAATGCCAAAGAGAATCGAGGATGCTAATATTGCCATCCTTACCTGCCCATTTGAGCCCCCAAAGCCCAAGACAAAGCATAAGGTTGACATTGACACTGTAGAAAAATTCCAGACGATGCGTGGACAAGAGCATAAATACTTTGATGAAATGGTTCAGAAATGCAAGGTAAAGGCCTACAAAATTTCAATGTATTTTATAGTAGGGCAAAGTCATGATTTTGCACAAAGTTTATTTACTTTGCATCGTATCATGGTTGATTTCTTAATATAAGTACTTAAAGATTTGTTTGTATACACTTGCAGGATGTTGGTGCAACCTTAGTTATCTGCCAATGGGGTTTTGATGATGAAGCCAATCATTTGCTTATGCAAAGAAATCTACCTGCTGTCAGATGGGTTGGTGGTGTTGAAATGGAATTGATTGCCATAGCTACAGGTTGATATGAGTACCTCTCCTTGTGAACCTGAATGTCTTATAAATACACTATCTAACATTTGAAAACTGACTGCAGGGGGACGTATTGTTCCAAGATTCCAAGAGTTGACTCCTGATAAGCTTGGGCAGGTACAACTGGTTTTGTGCTCTTTTTTGTACACAAAGAATAATTTTTTCTGATAATGTACACAAGTAATATTAAATATGCATGGATTGGTGCCGGCTGTATAGTCGGGTGTCTAATTTTAGAACCCCAAGTATGTGAAATCTTAAGTAGCTGAGACCACAGAGCATATGCAGAGACTAGCTATTAATTTGTGGGAGTTTTTGTCTGTATACGTAGTTACATACTTTCTATTATTTCTTAATAGTATAAGTGTATCAAACAATTTAAGAAGTTAAAACAGATAAGTGATACTCCTTCCAATCCGAATTAATTGACTCAGCCTCTATACAATGTCCAGTAAATGTTAAGATGTCCGCTGACTTTAATTAGCCGCATGTGGGTTTGTGAGGGTGACTTGATTGACCTCAGGACAATAAACTAAAAATTGAATGCTCAACAATGTTAATCTTTACGTGTTTCTTGGTAGTTGAGTAGGGTTGCCACTTCTCTCTGGTGTAATCAATGCGTTCCTTCAGCACCTAGCAATGAGGATGTTTGCCATCAAGATACCATGCAAAAGTAACATATTCTTGAAAGTAATCGTAATATAATTATGCTTTGTTTAAAACTGTACCATACTACTTGTATCTCATGTCGTTTGCTTATCTGCATACTTTGCTGAAACAGGCTGGATTGGTTAGAGAGAAGTCATTTGGAACAACAAAGGATCGAATGCTTTGCATTGAGAGGTGTGCAAATTCCAGAGCTGTAACTATCTTCATCCGTGGCGGTATGTTCCAATGGATAATATCTCTTCCTTCTTGTTCGCATGTGCATATCTCACATCCTTTATTAGGTCATCTGTGCTTGTACCTTCAACCAATCAGTGATCATCTGTCCATATAGTTGAGATAGTTTTGTGTTGCATACAGTCAGTGGCGGAGCTAGAAACAAATTGTTGAGCGGGCCAAGCTAAAGAAGGACAAATGTTTTTCCAAATTTTGAATCATCGGCATTCATCAGTACCTTCTGTTCCATTTTTACAAGATCAATGAGTACAAATATATAAAAGAAAAGCTATACCAAAATACAGTTTCATTAGACTATTTTTGTTAGTCATTACAGGAGTTTTTGAAGACATCAGATATCGAGTCACATACTACAAATTGGTTTAAATCATTTGTCCTTTTAAAATCTATAACAATGCCTTCGCATAGAATTTAAACAACATATCTCCAGTGAATTATTTATGCTACCACATGAATAGACGACGACCTCAGTCGAATTTAGGAGAAGGAAATTGGAGATGATTCATAGAAATCATTCACCTGTGAGCCAGCTTACAAGGATTCAGACTGCTAGCTGAGTGGCCTGTGGGTCGTGGCCTCGTGAATCGGCCAACTGGCTGGGAGGCGGCTGAAGTGTGCGGTGTGCCGGTGAGCGGTGGCTGTCTGTGTGGGCCGACAGCGGGCGGCTGCACCATTGCTGACTGCTGCGCGTCCTTATTTGTGGTATGGTGTGAGGCAGTTTCGCTGGGGCTGGGCTGATACCTGTTATTGCTATGTGTTGTGTTGTGGGCTGGCTAGGTATTTTTTTTCTCCTGTGCTGGGCGGGCCACGGCCCATTCAGCCTTGCCGTGGCTCTGCCAGTGCATACAGTGCAGACAATTTTACTAGTGTTGGCAGTATCCAGATACGTGACAGTTTCACTGTTCCGCACCCAATTGTCGAATCTAGTGTACTTGCATAATTTTAGTTATTAATCTTGCATAATGGCAAATTGTGCACTGAAATATATGAGAAATTTCTTTGTAACATTCACTTCCCCATTATGAATACAATTTTTATGATACTATTGGTTTTTAATTAGGTCATAATTTGTGAGTACTTGGTCCTATGACCCATCGTTGTGTTGGGTACATTATCAGATCATAGTTTGAGAGTACCTTGTCATACATAACCAGTTGGATTTGTAGAATGAGTACAAAATGTTCATACCGTTCATATCATCATGATTGTATGATGCACCATCGAGCTGTGTGTTGCTTTTCCTTGAAGAATTGTAGGGTTCTAAGACCTCATACTGTAGCAACCCAACCAACTATGCTAAGTAGAAAATGATTGATTGTCACCGCTAGTATTGATTTTCAATATGTGGCTAGCTAAAAGATAAATTGCTTTTGGAGTTTCCATGATAAAGCCAGCAGCTACCATGCAGGCAACAAAATGATGATTGAGGAGGCCAAGCGAAGTATTCACGACGCTCTGTGTGTGGCTAGAAATCTGATCCGCAATAACTCTATTGTTTATGGTGGCGGCTCAGCTGAGATATCTTGCTCTGTTGCTGTCGAAGCTGCAGCAGATCGATATGCTGGAGCCGAGCAGGTAACTGCTGAGTTTCAACATCTAAGTTGCAACAAGATGCAATATCGTTTCATCGTGTTCTTTGTACTTGCAGTATGCAATCAGGTCGTTTGCTGATGCGCTGGATGGGATTCCACTAGCCTTGGCTGAAAACAGTGGTTTGCCACCTATTGATACGTTGACTGCAGTAAAATCTCAGCAAATTCAGGTATTATGGTTCTGTTGCCTTACTCCCCAGTCTGCTCTTCTAATAGGTAGCAATATTTGTTCTTGATGATTCAATGTAACGTCACTCGTCCTTGTACTTCTAGTCGGATGAGTATGTGCGCAAATCCTAGTGTTTTTGTGCTTGTGATACAAGTGTTACTCGAGGCCAAGGCACGCAATACAGTATGTGCTTGCACAATCCTACCAATTCTATTGCTTGATGGCGTCAATGCAGCATATTTTATGCTTCTTTAGAAGCTGATTTGGATGTCTCGTTTCGCATTGGAGTAACATGCATGTGATTCTGACCCTTTACCACCTCTGCAGGAGAACAATCCCTACTGTGGCATCGACTGCAATGACATCGGGACCAACGATATGAGAGAACAGCACGTCTTTGAAACCCTGATTGGCAAGCAACAACAGATATTATTGGCAACACAGGTTGTGAAGATGATTCTCAAGATGGCGATGTTATCACGCCGTCAGAGTTCTGAGTACTGATGATGTTGCAAGCATGGGCAACTGTGCTGGATAACAAGCCATCATTATACCATGCAGCATTGCTGAAGCAGTTGGATTGGCCACTTGCTTGTACTTTAGGCCTATATTTTGCTTGTGACGCTTGCTGAAGACCTTGGTTTCTGCGTTCTCACATCTTGTTACATGAATAATGAACAATCTCTCGTTTTTCTGTATTTTCCGATGCTTAGTGCTTTAGTCTGAGTGCCTTCTACCATTATTTATTTATTCATCAGTGTACCAATTGCACTTAATCTGTTCTGCTACAGGGGGAGTATGCAGAAATATGAAAATACACGATAATAGGTTGGTCACTTGGTGGGGTTCACTTCGCCTAGCCGCTCAGGTGTACTCGTGCAGTAAGCACGCCATTTAAAAGGCCATGAAAAGTTTTTCCCTACAATATTTGCAGAATATACATTTAGAATTGTGCTAGTTGGTCTAATGAACTGAATGTTTATGTTAACTAGACAATACTTCTTGCGTTGCTGTGCAAACTAGTTGTAATATATTTCAATAAAAGGCTGTATACATATGCGTTATTGTGTTTCAAAGTAATAATATGAGAACTAAAATTGAATATAACATATTATTACTTTAATAGGAGCAAAGTGTTTCAGAGTAATAGTATGTATACGCCTTTCATTACTTTAAACACAATAACTCGTATGTTTAACTCATACGTATACAACCTCTCATATGAGTTATTGTGTTTATATACAATTCTCGAGGTGAGTATGATTTAGTATATTTGTTGTATAGTTGTAAAATGTTTATTAAATGTAACTGGTATAATAGAATGAATTTTTTTTATCATGCATGTCTACATGTTAGACCTTTTGAATTCCGAGGTGCACGTATGACCCTTGGGACTTAGAGCATCTTCAGCCGTTGCGCCCCCCCCCCCAGGACGCGTACAAATCGCCCCCTGGGGGCGAGCCAGCGATACAATCGGCGTTGGGGACGGTTTTGCGCCTAGCCGTTGCCCCAGGTCGCCCCCAGGCGCCGATATTGACCCGCTTTTCAGCCCTCTTTCGGCGAATAAATGACCCATATGGGCGAGAATAGGCTCATATTCGGCGTGGTTCGCCGTGGCTCGCGTTGAATTATGAACATAAATATTTTTTTTATCACATACTTCATCACAGAAAAATCAAATAGTTCAACAAAATAGTACAACAACAAATAGTTCAATACAAATTATATAGTTCAACAAGTAAAAACTCATATTTCATCACATGTCGCGCCCGGCGTCGCCCTCGAGCCTCCGTAGGTGCTCCACCAGATCATGCTGCAACTGATGATGCACCTGTGGGTCTCGGATCTCCTGACGCATACTGAGGTAGGTAGTCCAGGTTGCCGATAGCTGGTGATCAACTTCGGCTAGAGGACCCTGCCTGTAGTATAGTTCAGTGTCAAACACTGGGCTCGCTCTCGATGATCATATTGTGCAAGATGACACAACAAGTCATGATCTCCCACATTTGATCTTTCGACCAGGTATGAGCAGGGTACCGGACAACAACAAATCGAGATTGGAGCACACCAAATGCTTGCTCGACATCCTTCCGGCAAGCCTCCAGCACCTTGGCAAAGTGGGACTTCTTGCCTCCTGGCAAGCGTTTGAGATAGTCTTCACAAATGTAGACCATCTCGGATAGATGCCATCAGCTAGGTAGTACCCCTTGTTGTAGTGCCGCCCATTGATCTCGAAGTTCACCGGAGGAGAATGACCTTCAACAAGCTTGACAAAGACAGGAGAGCACTGCAAAGACGTTGATGTCATTGTGAGTTCCTGGCATAACAAAGAAGGAGTGCCAAATCCAGAGGTCTTGTGTGGCCACCGCCTCAAGTACCACACTGCAACCCCCTTTGGCGCCTTTGTACATCCCATGCCAAGCAAATGGGCAATTCTTCCATTTCCAATGCATGCAGTCGATGCTTCCAAGCATCCTAGGAAATCCTCTTGCTGCATTTTGTGCTAGGATCCGAAAGGTGTCTTCCAGACCGGGTGTTCTCAAGTATTGCGGTCCAAACACCGCCACCACCGCCCGGCAGAACTTGTAGAAACACTCTATCTTTGGTGGACTCGGCCATGCGCCCATAGTCGCCGAGTGAATCCTTTGGGAGCTCCGTATGCAAGCATCCTCATTGCATCGTGCACTTACGGATCGAGGTGAATCCAAGTTTGCCGGTGCAATCAATCTTGCACTTGAAGTAGCTGTCGAACTCCCGGATGGAATTCACAATCTTGAGGAAGAGCTTTTGGCTCATCCGATAACGGCGCCGAAATGTTTTGTCACCGTGAAGTGGAGCATCGACGAAGTAGTGGGAGTAGAGCATGCAGTAGCCTTCGAGAGGATGCCGGTTCTTTGCTTTCACCCGCTCCGGCGCCGAGCCACCTCGCCGCGGCTTTTCATTGCTCGCCAGCAGCTGGGCGAGGGCGGCGAGCACCATGAGATGCTCTTCTTCCTGGACGTCGGCCTTGGCTTCCTCCTCCAGCAGCGCGGTGAGCGCTTCCTCGTCATCCGAGTCCATCGCCGAGGCAGGCAAATCGCCGAACACCTTGCGCCCGGTGGGCGTGTACCCGCCGCTAAGCTGCCCCCCCGCGGCCGGAAACGCCCAGCTGCTGTTGGAGGGGCTGCCGCGGCGAACCTCTGTTATTTTTCCGGCGGGGATTGGCTATCTAGCGGTGAAGGGCGGCGGGCGGCGCCGGGATATAGCTAGTGGCGGCTGGGGGTGCGGGGGGTGGGAGGCGAGTCGGGAAAGAAAATCTTGACTTTTCACCTGACGGTGTGGGCCAGCCACGCTTTTCCCTTGCGCCGGAGCCCTCGACCGCCCCCCAGTGTGCCGGGTTCGGCCTGCGACCGCCGGGAGGAAAAAAGGGCCGAACCGGCGCTTTTCGGCATCCTGGGGGCGCGACTGGGGCGTTTTTTTGGCGCCGGCGACGAATAAGTGGCCTGGGGGCCTGTTGAGGGCGCGGGCTGGAGATGCTCTTATTTGGTTGTTGGGGAGGGAAAACCCAGGGTAGTAAAGCCCTAGGAGAGATTTTCATGTGCTCATGAGGTCCTCTCTTGCAATGGGGAGATATCACTGGTGCCATTTGGGCAACATGGGGAAGGGCAGGGAACCGTGACGAAGCAACCAAACTATATTAGAGATACTAGGAAACATGCTCGTGCGTTGCAAAGGGAGAAAACAAAATAGCTAGCTCCATATACACATTGTGTAAATGAGATTGTGCGTGTGGCAGCCGTGTCACCTCGTACGTAGTATACCTACCCACTTCCGTCAGTGCGCTTGACGGCCATATCTTCCGTGGACGTGATTTTGTCCAATAGACAAACATCAAACATCTAGATAATCCAAGTTTCTCTTTATCCTCTTGATGAAAGAAGTTTGGCCCCAAACCTTGCCGAAAATTCTTACATATTTTTCCCAAGATCCACCCAAATCTCATGATTTTGGACACTTCTAAACTATACCTCTAGTTTAAATCCATTGATTTAAGTTGAAGTGAATTTGAATTGAACTTCATCCAAAATTGCTGGAAGCACCTCCGTGGGTTTGAAATATTCCAGAAAATTTTGTCAACAAGTTTCACCTTTTTCGAGAAGTCCCATTGCCTTTGTTCTTATCATTTTTTTTAGAATTTTTTCTTCTCGATTTCTTTTTTTTGAGGGGCATAAGGGAGGAGAGGGCAGATGGCCAGGTTGAACTTCTTTACTGGCCCGGTAACAAAATTCTGGCCCATTGACTCGAAGTTGCAAAGAACGTACGAAACCAAACAAAATTATGGCCCATTGACTTGTGAGCGTACGAAACCAAACGAAAATTATTGGGGCGAGGTGGGTGGACCAAAAACGAACGAAATTACGGTGGTAAGAAGCGATAGCCCTTTTATTAGTAGGTATAGATATAGATGATGAAATCAAATCGAGTAGATGCAAGGAAAGATGGTGAAGCAACCAAACTATATTAAAGATATGATGAAATCAAATCGAGTAGATGCAAGGAAATATGGTGAAGAGGGGTTGTGTGCACTCATCGACTTTGAGGATGGTGGAGCTAGGGTCGGGGGGAGAGTGGCAGGGAGGGGGAGAAAGGAGATCGTGATGCAAGGCTGCTCGTGTACGGTCGTTTTTGACCTAGAGGGAGAATCAACGCTACATCATCACTGCTCACAGGAGGAAGATGACGGAGGAGGTGAGGGGGATCATGAGTCATGAGGCGAAGGAAGTCATGTTCGCACGAGCGATAGGGCGTGTTTAGTTGCCTGTAACTATTTTGGTCTGTTTGCATCCGTGGCTAGATAGAGCCTCACGGAGATAATACGAACTCAAAACCATGTTCTGCACTTCGTTTGGCTGCATGCCTGGCATCATGAGGTTCGTTTGATACATGAGTTTGGTCGGTTGCGCTTAGGTTAATGGCCGTGAAGATGTGAAAACATGGTTTTGGTTGCTCATGGTCTAATTTTGGGGTCACCCTTCTTACTAGTGGTGCCCTTACCACACATAGGCAGTGTCAAATAAACATCGTGCAATACGAAATTAACATCATATCACTCCTACCCACTAAACAAGTGGTCATTCGTCCTAGCCCAAATGGCAGTACAAATTAACATTCATATGACCCTGTGGGGGAAATATTCATTAATGTCAATAAAAGGGGAAGTTCACCTTCTTCGCCTTCTTCTACCCTCTATATAGTCAGTATCATCTATTACACCAATAAAATCCTCTCATGGTGACGACGGCCCGCACATGCTGGAGATGAGGAAGACGAGATGGAGATGGAGATGAAGGGGACATGCAGTTCATGGAGGGGAGGATCATGTCTCGATGCCGGAGATCTAAGCTGTTGTCGCCTTGTACTGCAGATCTCAGTCGCCATCTCTGGTGGCAAGATTGAGGCTCTATTGGTCCTCCCGCTAGAGGTGAGTGAGTAAAAGGGAGTGAGACGTCAGATTTCGTGCCATCCTGGGCATGCAGATTTTGGTCTCCCACCTCATGATTGTTCTCGGTAAAAAAAATAGGCCCAAATGTGTGGCATCCCACTCACCGCAACTTTCCTGCCCACCCCCACCATCGCGCTGCAACCCCCACCGCCAATCATCCCCGTTCTTGATTAATAGCAGCATCAAAATCCCCACCCCATTGCACCCCGACCACCCTCGCCGGCGCCGGTGACCCACCTGCAGCCGCAAATTTGACGCAACAAGGACCAAAGCGGTGGCACCCAGGCAAGAACCTCATTGAGCCCACCTCTCATCACTGGCGGTGGTCGTTGTTCGCTTCATCGGCACCACCATACCGTCCTTGTCCCAGTTGTCCAACAAACGGGACCACCGGCCAAGGCGGTAGACAACACGACGATTGCCACAAAAAATTAAGAAGGGTGTGGTTACTAGGAGGCTCCCTCCTTGGTGTCCGGTAGCACAGACGACTACTTTTGTTCCTGCTGCAGCCTCACCACCACCCCCTCCACCTCCGGAGACTCATGTCTATTACGCAATTTTTCTTCTTGTAGACTCTATTGGGCCTCCAAGCACAGAGTTTTGTAGGACATCAGTGATGTCTACTACGCAATCTTCTTCTTGTAGGCGTTGTTGGGCCTCCAAGTGCAGAGGTTTGTAGGACAGTAGCGAATTTCCCTCAAGTGGATGACCTAAGGTTTATCAATCCGTGGGAGGCATAGGATGAAGATGGTTTCTCTCAAACAACTCTGCAACCAAATAACAAAGAGTCTCTTGTGTCCCCAACACACCCAATACAATGATAAATTGTATAGGTGCACTAGTTCGAAGAGATGGTGATACAAGTGCAATATGGATGGTAGATATGGGTATTTGTAATCTGAAAATATAAAAACAACAAAGTAACTAATGATAAAAGTGAGCGAAGACGGTATTGCAATGCGTTGAAACAAGGCCTAGGGTTCATACTTTCGCTAGTGCGAGTTCTCTCAACAATAATAACATAACTGGATCATATAACTATCCCTCGACATGCAACAAAGAGTCACTCCAAATTCACTAATAGCGGAGAACAAACAAAGAGATTATTGTAGGGTACGAAACCACCTCAAAGTTATCATTTCTGATCGATCTATTCAAGTGTCCGTAGTAAAATAATACGAAGCTATTCTTTCCATTCGATCTATCCCAGAGTTCATACTAGAATAACACCTTAAGATACAAATCAACCAAAACCCTAATGTCACCTAGATACTCCAATGTCACCTCAAGTATCTGTGGGTATGATTATACGATATGCATCACACAATCTTAGATTCATCTATTCAACCAACACAAAGAACTTCAAAGAGTGCCCCAAAGTTTCTACCGGAGAGTCAAGACTAAAACGTGTGCCAACCCCTATGCATAAGTTCACAAGGTCACTGAAACCGCAAGTTGATCACCAAAACATACATCAAGTGAATCAATAGAATACCCCATTGTCACCACAGGTATCCCACGCAAGACATACATCAAGTGTTCTCAAATCCTTGAAGACTCAATCCGATAAGATAACTTCAAAGGGAAAACTCAATCCATTACAAAAGAGTAGAGGGGGAGAAACATCATAAGATCCAACTATAATAGCAAAGCTCGCGATACATCAAGATCGTGCCGAATCAAGAACATGAACATGAGAGAGAGAGAGAGAGAGAGAGAGAGAGAGATCAAACACATAGCTACTGGTACATACCCTCAGCCCCGAGGGTGAACTACTCCCTCCTCGTCATGGAGAGCGCCGGGATGAAGATGGCCACGGTGAGGATCCCTCCCAGGTGTGCCGGAACAGGGTCCCGATTGGTTTTTGGTGGCTACAGAGGCTTGCGGCGGCGGAACTCCCGATCTAGGTTATGTTCTGGGGGTTTCTGTATTTATAGGAACTTTTGGCATCGGTCTCACGTCAGGGGGGTCTCCGAGTCGTCCACGAGATAGGGGGGCGCGCCCAGGGGGGTAGGGCGTGCCCTCCACCCTCATGGACGGCCCGGGACTCTTCTGGCCCAACTATTTTACTCCAGGAGCTTCTTTTGATCCATAAAAAATCATCAAAAATTGGCACATCAATTGGACTCCGTTTGGTATTCCTTTTCTGTAAAACTCAAAAACAAGGAGAAAAAAAACTGGCACCGGGCTCTAGGTTAATAGGTTAGTCCCAAAAATCATATAAATAGCATATAAATGCATATAAACATCCTAGATGGATAATATAACAACATGGAACAATAAAAAATTATAGATACGTTGGAGACGTATCAATCAACAAATTTCCCTCAAGTGGATGACCTACGATTTATCAATCCGTGGGAGGTGTAGGATGAAGATGGTCTCTCTCAAACAATCCTGCAATCAAAATACAAAGAGTCTCTTGTGTCCCAACACACCCAATACAGTTGTCAATTGTATAGGTGAACTAGTTCGGCGTATAGATGGTGATACAAGTGTAATATGGATGGAGATATAGGTTTTTGTAATATGAAATAATAAAAACAACAAGATAACAAGTAGAAAACAATGAGCAAAATGGTATATCAATGCTTAGAAACAAGGCCTACGGTTCATACTTTCACTTGTCCAATCTCTCAACAGTGCTAATATAATTAAATCATATAACAATCCATCAACGTGCGACAAAGAATCACTCCAAAGTTCTTATCAATAGCAAAGAACATAATATGAACTTTTGTAGGTAGCAAACCACCTCAAAGTTATCTTTCCGATCAATCTATCGAGCCATCCCTATAAGCGTCACAAACAGCCCTAGAGTTTGTACTACAATAACACCATATGATACGCATCAATCAACTCTAATTTCACCTAGATACTCCAATGTCACCACAAGTATCCGTGAGTAAATTATTCGATATGCATCAAACAATTTTAGATTCATAATATTCCAACACAAAGAACTTCAAAGATTACCCGAAAGTTTCTATCAGAGAAAGTAGGATGAAAACATGTATCAACTGTTGGGGAACGTAGTATTTCAAAAAAAATTCCTATGATCACGCAAGATCTATCTAGGAGAAGCATAACAACGAGCGGGGAGAGTGTGTCCACGTACCCTCGTAGAACAAAAGCAGAAGCGTTTAGTAACGCGGTTGATGTAGTCGAACGTCTTCACGATCCAACCGATCCAAGTACCGAACGTACGGCACCTCCGTGTTCAGCACACGTTCAGCATGATGACGTCCCTCGAGCTCTTGATCCAGTTTAGGACGAGGGAGAGTTCCATCAGCACGATGGCATGGCAACGGTAATGATGAAGTTACCAGCGCGGGGCTTCGCCTAAGCACTACGACGATATGACCGAGGTGTTAACTGTGGAGGGGGGCGCCGCACACGGCTAGGAACAATTGATGTGTGTTCTAGGGGTGCCCTCCCCACGTATATAAAGGAGGGAGAGGGAGGGAGGCAGCCTAGGGCGCGCCCAAGTAGGAGGAATCCTACTTGGGCCCCTAGTCCAACTCGCCCCCCTACCATATTTGGATAAGGGGGAAATGAAGGAGGGGGGAGGGGAAGGAAGTAGGAGTCCTACTTCATACTTTCCTTTTCCTCCTCTCCCTTTCCTTTCTCCCCATGTGGCTGGCCCTATAGGGGGCGCACCAGCCCCTTGTGGGCTGGTGTGTTCCCTTACTTGGCCCATTAAGCCCATATCTTCGCCAGGGGTTGACCGAAACCCCTTCCGTGACCCAGTATCACCCGGAACACTTCCGGTGTCCAAATACCATCGTCCTATATATGAATCTTTACCTCTCGACCATTTTGAGACTCCTCGTCATGTCCGTGATCTCATCCGAGACTCCGAACAAACTTCGGTCATCAAATCACATAACTCATAATACACATCGTCATCGAACGTTAAGTGCAAGGGACCCTACGGGTTCGAGAACTATGTAGACATGACTGAGACACATCTCCGGTCAATAACCAATAGCGGAACCTGGATGCTCATATTGACTCCTACATATTCTACGAAGGTCTTTATCGGTCAAACCGCATAACAACATACGTCATTCCCTGTGTCATCGGTATGTTACTTACCTGAGATTCCATCGTCGGTATCATCATACCTAGTTTAATCTCGTTACCGGCAAGTCTCTTTACTCGTTCCGTAATGCATCATCCCGCAACTAACTCATTAGTTGAAAGGATCGAGAAGAGGTGTCTAGAGGGGGGTGAATAAACTCTAATCAAGAAAAGTTGCAGTTTTTAATTTCCTTTAGTTTATGTGAAGTTAGAACACAAGTTTAAACATTCACAATACATATCAAGCAAACATGCAAGCATACAAAGAGTATATGAGCAGCGGAAAGTAAGGCATGCAAGTTGCAAGAATGTAAAGAGATGGGATTGGAGTGTGCAAACGCAATTTGGAGACACGAAGATTTTTTATCCGTGGTTCCAATAGGTGGTGCTATCGTACATCCACGTTGATGGAGACTTCAACCCACGAAGGGTAACGGTTGCACAAGTCCACGGAGAGCTCCACCCACGAAGGGTCCACGAAGAAGCAACCTTGTCTATCCTACCATGGCCGTCGCCCACGAAGGACTTGCCTCACTAGGGTAGATCTTCACGAAGTAGGCGATCTCCTTGCCCTTACAAACTCCTTGGTTCAACTCCACAATCTTGTCGGAGGCTCCCAAGTGACACATAGCCAATCTAGGAGACACCACTCTCCAAGAAGTAACAAATGGTGTGTTGATGATGAACTCCTTGCTCTTGTCCTTTAAATGATAGTCTCCCCAACACTCAACTCTCTCTCATAGGATTGGATTTGATAGAAAGAAGATTTGAGTGGAAAGCAACTTGGGGAAGGCTAGAGATCAAGATTTATGTGGTTGGAATGGAATATCTTGACCTCAACACAAGTGTAGGTGGTTCTCCCTCAGAAAATAGGTATTTGAAGTGTAGGCATGTTCTGATGGCTCTATCCACGAATGAAGAGTGGGTGGAGGGGTATATATAGCCTCCACACAAAATCTAACTGTTACACACAAATCACCAAACTCGGTGGGACCGATTCAGAGAACTCGGTGGGACCGATTAGGTTCATGATGTGACCGTTAGGCATTTTGGTGGGACCGACTTGATCAACTCGGTGGGACCGATGTGCTAGGGTTAGGGTAAATCCAAAACTTGGTTTGATCGATTACTCAAACTCGGTGGGACCGATTTGGGTAATAAGTGAAACAGAATGTTGGCCAAGCAAACTTGGTGGGGCCGGTTGCAAATCTCGGTGAGACCGAAACTATTGCAACAGACAACAGAGAGTTTGCAAGCCCATCTCGGTGAGACCGAATTGATTAGGGGTTTATGGTAATGGCTATGTCAACTGAACTCGGTGGCTCCGCATGGAAAGAATCGGTGGGGCCGAGTTGGACTTTTGGATTAGGACATATGTGGAAGTGAGAAAGTGGTTGAGGGCTTTGGAGCATATCACTAAGCACTTTGAGCAAGCAAACTATTAAGCAACACCTCATCCCTTCTTAATAGTATTGGCTTTCCTATGGACTCAATGTGATCTTGGATCACTAAATAGAAAATGTAGAGTCCTGAGCTTTGAGCTTGAGCCAATCCTTTGTCCTTAGCATCTTGAGGGGTTCCACATCCTCTTGTCCATGCCACTCCATTGTTGAACTTATCTGAAACATACTAGGTAGAAACATTAGTCCAACAAGAGATATGTTGACATTAATTACCAAAATCACCCAGGGAGCACTTGTGCTTTCAATCTCTCCCTTTTTGGTAATTGATGACAACATACATCAAAGCTTTAGATAAAGATATAGAGAGCAACAAGTAAAGCTTTGGAAAGACATGTAACATGCATAGGCTCCCCCTACATGTATGCAATCATATAAATATGAAACATAGGAGCATGTGAATACATAAGCATGACAGAGTAATTGAAAGTGCTAGTTATCGACTAGAGGGGGGGGTGAATAGGCGGTTTTTATGAAAGTCTTCAAAACACAGATGTTTCAAAGACAAACAGCAGAAATAACCTAATTGATATGCAGCGGAAGATAAACTACAACAAGCAAGCCATAGTCAAGTATGCGATAATGTGAACGGACAAGACTAATAGCAGCTATGTAGTAAGGATCAGGATGGAAGATAGTATGAAGCCAAACAACGATAGTAGTCAAGCAATGAAGTCAAACAGATAAGACATACAAGCAATGACTTCACGAAGACAAACTCAAGGTAAAGGAGGGAAGGGATAGAACCAATCACAAGTTGAAGACTCGGGATTTGTTGGACCAGTTCTAGTTGCTGTGACAACTGTACATCTGGTTAGGGAGGCTGAGATTCAACTCAGAAGACCGCGTCTTCACCTTATTCCCCTTGAGCTAAGGACACACAGTCCTCGCCCAATCACTCTGGTAAGTCTTCAAGGCAGACTTCCGAACCTTCACAGACGACGTTCACCGGCAATCCACAATGACTCTTGGATGCTCAGAACGCGACGCCTAACCGGCTGGAGGATTCATAGTCCTCAAGTGTAATAAGTCTTCAGGTCACACAGACAGGAAAACTTTAGTGATGCCTAACACTCTTTGGCTCTGGGTGTTTTGGGCTTTGTCCTCGCAAGGATTTCTCTCTCTCAAAGGCTTCGAGGTAGGTTGCTCTCAAGCGAAAAAGCCGTGCACTAACTCGAGCAGCCACCAATTTATGGTGTAGGGGTGGGCTATTTATAGCCACTAGGCAACCCGACCTGTTATGTCCGAAATGACCTCGGGTCACTAAGGAACCGACACGTGTTCCAACGGTCGATTTCAAACACTCACGACAACTTTACTTGGGCTACAAGCAAAGCTGACTCATCCGACTCTGGATAAGTTTTGCTCTCATTGTCTTCGGCTTTCGAAGACATAGGATTTGGGTTGAGCATCACTTCAGTCATTCTGACTATGATCACTTGGACCCCACTTAACAGTACGGTGGTTCCTACGACTCAACAAAGAAGAAAAGGAAACAACAAAACAACACAGTCTTCGCGCTCCATAGTCTTCACTCAATGTCTTCTCATGTCATAGTCTTCAATGTGAATATCTTCACATACCACCATTGTCTTCAATGTCTTCATGCATTTTTAGGGGTCATCTCCGGTAGGTAAACCGAATCAATGAGGGACACTACCTGCGTTATCCTGCAATTCTCACAAACGCATTAGTCCCTCAACCACATTTGTCATCAATACTCCAAAACCAACTAGGGGTGGCACTAGATGCACTTACAATCTCCCCTTTTGGTGATTGATGACAAACTGGTTGAAGTTTTCAACGGGATAAAATATGTGAAATTGTAAAGGATAGGAATTGTCTTCATAAGTGGCAAAGGCTCCCCACGAAGATGTGCATATAAGTAGTTTGCTTTTGGAATGCAAATGCACATGGCAGGTTGTACTTGTGGAGATCCTCTTCAACTTATGAAGATAATTCATCATGCATGAAATGATATAGCTAAGAGAATGACATGCATAATGAAAAATGGACGTCTGCAGAATGATCTAAGTGCGGAAGTTATCATCGCACATGCGGAATTTATCATCGCACCAGAGTAAAGCAAATAAGTAGCAGACGACCATCGAGTTTAAGTGTTACAACTCAAGGAACCAAATGTTTCAAAAACGAGAGTTGTAAACACTAGGCAAAATATAGTGCAACCGCCCTTATGAACCCGCTTGAAGACTATCAAACTCGTATGATTCTCCCCCTTTTGTCAGTAAGGACCAAAAAGGTTTGAAGACATAGAGCATCTACTCGTCCTCTTGAAGAAGATGATGCAGCAGGGTTGTCGTTGTTGGTTGGCGGTGCGAGGCGAGCTTGGCGCGATGTCGATTCGTGCGAAGTAGGGGTGGTGAAGTAGCATCGGCTTCATCATTGATCACTCTGGCATCGATTTGTTGCCGCGGAGGAAGAATAGTCAGAGTCTTCAAGAGATGGAGTTCGCCGTAGGACTGCATTCCGTGGAGGAGTGGAGTCAAACTTGAAACGTTCAGTGAAGCCATCGTCTTGAAGATCAGCTTCAGCACTGAGCAGGGTCAAACTCTTCCATGACCGCCGACAAGTCTCGTGAGTTACAAAAGCATTCTTGGTGGCAAGGTTGCGAATGCGATGGACGTCCACCAAGAGGCTTTGCATTTGACGCTTTAGCCAGGAGTGATGCTTATCTTGCTTTTGATGCAGTGCCACAAGAAGTTCTCGATTGTTGAGGAATCGAGAGCGCTTCCGAGGCCTTTGGCCAATTGTGCTCTCAGTGGCTTCAACCCGTGCACGATGAGGCAGACGGGTGTTCCCAGCCAGGGGATAGACACGAGATACCGCATGGACACCTTCAATGGGTTGAGAGAAACTGTGGTGATCTGCATTCTGAAGACTTAGAGGCGTTTTGGCAGGCTCAGGGTATATGGCTTCAACAGACATATCAACTTCTGGTAGAAAGATCAGATGATTTCGAGCAGAGGGTTGATAGTTGATAGCAAAGTGCATCTTGATGAGGCGCATGACCCATGGAGCATAGAACTTCAGTCCAAACAGATCAGATCCAGATGCAGCTAGTTGCCTTATGAAGAAATCTTGCATGTTGAAGCTGATGCCATTGAGGATGTAGAAGACCAATGTCTTCATTGCTCGTTCAAGCTTTGCGGACGATGAATGCCCTTTGATCGGCCATAGAGTTCGCCTGATGATGTGATATATGGTGCGAGGCAGATACTCAAGGTCATCAACAAGGAAGTGCTGAGGGTATTCAACATCGTGTGGCAGTGGCTTCATCATGCTCAGCATCTGACTCATGTCTGGTTCTGGCTTATGAAATATGCTTTCCAAGGCATCGCGGTGGAGTTGACATCCAGGTTCAAATAGTTCTCCGAGAGTGGGTAGGCCAGTGAGCTCAATGATGTCAAGAGCTTTGGCTTCATGATGAACGTTTCCAGTCATCCACTCGAGAACCCATGTCTTCATATCTCTGTTGAAGCCGCGGATGTGGAGTGTGGCAAAGAATTGAAGCACTAATTCTTCGTTCAGGTGCTCTTTATGCATTCTGAAGCCAAGCAGACCTGCATCATGAAAGCAATCAAGTGCTTCTTCTAAGCACGACAACCGCAATGGCTTCAGTGTCGAGGCGCATATGAGGGAAAATGCGGCCTTGGTCATACAGAACCACGTGAGTAATAGCTTCTTTCTTGATAGCTCCGAACCGGTCGAGATGAGATCCTTGGCCTTACAGAGGGGTTGTTTGCCTTTGTCGAAAAGAAAGTATTGTGGGCTTTGAAGCCATTTGCATTGAAAGAACCGGTTGAGGTGGCGGTGCCTAGAAACCTTGGCAGTCTTGGCCCGGCCCGGACCGGAGGCCTATGCGCAATATGATAGTCGAATTGAGGATCGTGAGGCATGAGGCGGAAGGAACCGTAACGGGCCATCTTATCGTGATTAGCTTCGCCATAGTCGTATGCTTGCTCGATTGTGTAGGGCCTTGGTGGCGGAGCTGGGCGATGGCAAGAATCGAGGCTTCAGTGCTCGTGCCAGATGCTTGAGAGCGATTGCCTCATTGGCTTGAGCCTGATTCCTTCATTGGCTTGAGGAGCGGTTGGGACAGGCTCCACATTGGCTTCAGCCATGACCACGTCATTGGCTTCATTGGTGTTGGAGGTGGCAGCCTCATTGTTTTCAACCTCCACTTGAGGAGCTGGAGGGTCGGGCAATCGCACGTTGATATCGTGTATGACTTCTTCGATTCTGAGGGTGTAGGGACACGTTCTTCTTCTTCTTCTTGGGTGTCGGTGGTGATGCAGCCGGATTGTCTTCAGCAGCTTTAGCTTCAGACTCAGAGACGTTCACAGTTGGAGTGGCTTCTAAAAACACTTGACGTGCAACAGGTTGGTGGCGCACTTCTCCTTCTAGAACGCTCTGAAGAGGCACTTGAGGCCTTTGCCCTCTGCGAAGCCTGCGAAATGCTGGCGACGCCTTTGGAGATGGGGTTGCCTGGGCCTCAAAGTCTTCCTCTTCTTCTTGGTGTTGCTGTTGGGGAGTGACTTGTTGTTGGGGAGTACTGGGGAGTCTTGTTGTTGCGGGCGATCAACCCATGAAGCATCCTGTGCAATTGGCGTCGAGAGGGCGACCAATGCCGATGAGTTCATTGCTTCGTATTTAACGAGCGATGATACCACATTGTACTCGATTTGAGGAAGAACTTCATCATCTTCAACATTGTCATGGTGACCAATGTCTTCAGCGATGAGGGGATCATTTTGGAATATCTTCGACTTGAGGAGCCTCTGTGGAAGCAGGCTCATGAACAGTCATTCGAAGCTCTTGGGTTGCAGACGCGGGACAAACCATAGAAATGGGTTCAACAATCAAGGGCTCTGTGGGAGCAGCCCGATTCTTCTTGGTCTTTAGCTTCTTCTTGGAGGGAGCAGCATCAGAGGCGTCAGGATTTTTCCTCTTTCTGGCTTCAGCCTCGGCAGCCCTCGTCTTATTACATTCAAGCGGTTGGCCGTACCTTTGGCTTCGAGCAGTCATGCTGCTTGGGAAGACAATGCGGGCTCTTCCTGCCTTGAAGGTGCAGCTTGGTCATTGAAGACTTCTTTTTCTTGGCAGCCATCACAGGATCGATGCGGGGCGGCCAAGAGCCTTGCGCTTCTCAGCCTCATTGTAGGCAAGCACACACTTGTCAGCCAAAGCCTTCATGCGCTCGCGAGAGCCTCTGGCTTCTTCACGCTTCTTGAGAAAGTTTTCTTTGAGGTCGTGCAGCATGACCTTGAAGTTTTTCACGTCTTGCACGCTGAGTGCAGCCATATGCTTCTTGAACTGAGCCTTTTCATAGTCAATCTTGTGCTTCAGTTCAACAATTCGCTGAGCTAGAGCTAGCTCAGAAGCAATGGCGCCGTTGAAAGAGACACTGAGGCCAATTGGAAGTTGCAGATCTTCAAAGCTGATGTTTGGTGTGTCAAACCACTCGTCAATGAAGTGATGGATGATTGCCACATCAAAGAGAGGCAAGTTGTTGAAGATTTACGCTTCTTCTTTGCTCTTGATAAGCTTCTCAAGAGCATCATCTGCAAGATCGTCATCACTTGATGATCAATGTGCTCTTCACGCAGAATAGCAGCAGGAGTCAGTGTCAGTTCAGTATTCCTGACACTTTTCTTTCTCTTCTCCGTCTTCTTGGAGATACGGATTGATCCTCAGACTGTGCACTGGCTTCAGGAGGTGCAGTGGCCAGTGGCTTCACACGTGAAGCTTTTGGAGGAGCGGTGACTTAGGAGCCTTGACTTTCTTGAGCTTCTGCAGCTTTGGAGCAGGAGCAGGAGCTGGAGCTGGGCTTCATCAGAATCAGCCTCGTCATCAGAGTGATCCACTTTGGCACCTTGGACCAAAATATAAGTGATGAGGCCATCAAGGTTTGAAATCGGACCGATGACATTGGGTTCAGCATCGCGTGAGCCGTCAAAGACGGGGAAGCAGAGGGACCAGGGTTGAAGTCTAATCCCAATGACTTCTTGTTCTCCTTCTTGAGCGCCTTTGCGTCTTTGGAAGTTGCGCTTGAAGAGATTGTCATCGCGACACCAGAGCAAAGACGTCGGGTCGGCATTCTCAGGCTGAGGTCCACAGACCATGCACGGATAGAAACCTTGTGCAATAGCTTGAGCCATGCTCTTGGGAGGAAGGCTTCAGAATGTAATATCACCCCAAGGGCTTCGATGGCATACTTCTCGGCATATTCTTGTGTGACGAAATTGTACTTGAACCTTTATTCAGCCCAATAGCGTCGAATCCATTGGATTCGTGTCTTCATACCGATTATAAGTCTCTTCAGGATCTGTCTTGTACAGCTCTGCGATGTCATCGAGCGAGATCTTTTGAGGTTCCCTCACGACGCTGTCTGCCGCCCTTCCCGATCGATTTATCTATAGCCATGAGCTTCAAACTGAATGGCTTCACAATCAAAGGCTTCAAAGGCTTGCGTTTGGTTGACAGACAGGAACTGGCTTCAGGAGAGTTGGTTTGATGCTGTAAGAATTCTGCAAACGAATGCAGACTATAAGAACCAAGGATTCTCCCACGGACATGTACCGTGACAACATTAGAGATGCGAGGGAAGGGGAAGAGGTCATATGCATTCTCAGAAGATTTTTAAGATAAATCGGTTTGAAGACATTGACCTCATGATGCGAAGACATTCACTTTTACGCTGAGAGTTGGTTCCAGATTTGTACGAATCTGTGAATAAGTATAAGTGAGGAATCTAACTAGTTGTGAAGCTTAAAGTGAATATACTAAGCAAAGACGAGATGCGCATGAATAGATCTAACTTTGTATGGGCGTAAACCATTTTTGGCAAGTAGGATGAATCTTGAAGATCAAAAGATGGTAAAAATGGAGATATATTTACCGCTTGAAGAACTGCTAGGCGGAAGGAAAGGAGGCCGAGCAGTTCAGTCCATCGTGCCCTAACTTGTCGACGGAGGACACATACGGCGGCGGAGATGAAGATGTTCGCGGCCGGCGTGAGGACGGCGTCGGAGAAGTCGCGGCAGCTAAGCGCTTCATCGCCGGCGTCATCGAGAGCTAGCGGTGGCGCTAGGGTTTTGACGAGGTGGAGAGGTGGAAGAAGAGTTTCTTTACCGCAGGGGACATGTATTTATAACGAGGTGTGCGGCGCAGCGCAATTACTCAGGTGCCCCTGGCGGTTCACATCTGAGGGGCACGTGGCACGCATGCAACATACAGTGAGATGTCCCACGTTCCCACGCTCGCCCGGTTTGTCGGATGGTCGTTCCGGCTTCTCCGGAGTTCAACAGTAATGATGAATCATTTAAAACAGACTTAAAGTTTATCTCTTTGTCTTCTGCTGACAAGGACACAGAGAAGACATTCGACAGTTTCAATAGAATGCATATGATTTGGACAGATAGTGTTTGAGATAGAAAGCATAGAGAGATTGGGGTCCGATCACATTCACTTAGTTCAAAAGATTCAACTTGAAGACATAGCTATAAGTGAATGCTGTAGAGGACAGAAATATATATATCAGACATCAACCAGAAAATCATGAAAATAGGTTGAAGTTGAAGTCAAATCAAATGCGAATAGCTTCAAGAAATAACGCCATGAGTGAAACACTTCAAACAAAGAAATTTGGTGGTGGCGTTACCCACCGTATAGGAAGTATTAGACCGGACACGGCGCACAATTATCGTGGCGCTCCGAAGTCAAATTCCACGTTAATGTATTCACACTTAGAATGTAAGTCTTCACTGATTGAAGATGTACGTTACTTCGTGTGTTGCATATCTAAGTCATCAACATGCATAAATGTTAGGATGTGTGCTTGATCACAGGACATTTGAGGATTCCAAGATATTTAGCTCACACCGTACCTTTTCTCATCCAAGGGCTTTGTGAAGATATCTGCCAGTTGCTCTTCAGTGTTGACGTGAATGATGTCAATATCTTTCTTCATGACATGATCCCTGAGAAAATGATGACGAATTTCAATGTGCTTTGTCTTCGAGTGCTGGACTGGATTGTTGGCAATCTTGATGGCGCTTTCGTTGTTAGAAAAAGAGGTACTTGTGTCGATTGATGCCATAGTCCTTGAGAGTTTGCTTCATCCATAGAAGCTGAGCACAACAAGATCCAAAGAAGAATGTATTCGTGTTCTGCAGCTTGAGAGTGACACAGTTACGCTTCTTTGAAGACCAATAGACGAGTGATCGTCGAGAAAGTGACATGTGCCTGATGTAGACTTGCGATCAACTTTGTCACCAGCATAATCAGCATCCGAAAATCCAACTAAATCAAATTTTGAGCCCTTTGGATACCATAATCCGAGTGTTTGGGTGTGAGCCAAATATCGAAGAATTCGCTTCACAGCTAAGTGATGCGATTCCTTTGGTGCCTCTTGAAATCGAGCACACATGCAAACACTAAGCATAATATCTGGCCTAGATGCACATAGGTAAGTAAGGAACCAATCATGGAGCAGTATACCTTTTGATCGAACTCTTTACCATTGTCGTCGGGACCCAAGTGGTGTTTGGCTGGCATTGGCGTCGTGTATCCTTTGCATTCTTGCATTCCAAACTTCTTCAGACAATCTTGGAGGTATTTTTCTTGAGATATAAAGATGCCATTTCTTTGCTGATTTAATTTGAATACCAAGGAAGAACTTGAGCTCTCCCATCATGGACATCGATATTGCTCTTGCATCATGTATCCAAACTCATCACTATACTTACGGTTGGTGCAGCGAAGATAATGTCATCCACATATATTTGGCATACAAATAGTTCACCATCATATGTCTTCGTGAAGAGTGTGGGATCAAGGGATCCAGGTTTGAAGCCTTTGCTCTTGAAGTCTTTGATTGTATCATACCGGTAGCGAGGAGCTTGTTTGAGGCCATACGATTGCTTTATTTAGCTTGTACACCATATCGGGATGTTTTGGATCTTCAAAGCCGTGTGGTTGAGCGACATATACTTCTTCTACAATCTTGCCGTTGAGAAATGCACTCTTCACATCCATTTGATAGAGCAAGATGTTGTGGTGGTTAGCATAGGCTAGTAGTATGCGAATAGCTTCAAGCCTAGCTACAGGAGCAAATATTTCATCGAAGTCAATTCCTTCAACTTGAGTATATCCTTGAGCCACAAGCATTGCTTTGTTTCTTACAACTTGACCATGCTCATCTTGCTTGTTTCGATATATCCATTTGGTGCCAATAATGTTATGCTTGCGAGGGTCAGGACGCTTGACAAGTTCCCAAACATTATTCAGCTTGAACTGTTGAAGTTCTTCTTGCATAGCTTGAATCCATTCTGGTTCCATAAAAGCTTCAGCAACTTTCTTGGGTTCTGATATTGATACAAAGGAAAAGTGCCCACAGAAATTTGCTAGCTGTGTTGCTCTTGAGCGAGTAAGCGAACCAGGTGCGTTGATGCTATTGATTATCTTCTCAATCTGTACTTCATTTGTAACACGAGGATGAACTGGACGAAGACTTTGCTCATGCTGATCGTTGTCGTCATTGGAAGGATTGTCTTCAGGCTGAGCATTGTCTTCAGATTGGTTAGGTGCAGAAATGATAAGTTCCTCTTCAGGCTGTGCATCAGAAGGCATGATTTCACCAGTTCCCATCAGCTTGATAGATTCGCTGGGTGGAGCTTCGTCTAGTGTGCTTGGCAGGAATTCTCTTTGTGAACCATTGGTTTCATCAAATCGCACATCCACAGTTTCGACGATTTTGTAGAGATAGAGATTCAAGACTCTGTAAGAGTGTGAGTCCTTTCCGTAACCGAGCATGAAGCCTTCGTGAGCTTTGGGTTCAAATTTTGACTTGTGATGAGGATCCTTGATCCAGCACTTAGCTCCAAATACTCTGAAATGGCGACATTTGGCTTCTTGCCAGTAAGGAGCTCATAGGAGGTTTTGTTCAGAAGCTTATGGATATAAACACGGTTGATAACGTGACAAGCTGTATCAATGGCTTCAGGCCAGAACTTTCTCTGTGTCTTGTACTCGTCGAGCATTGTTCGAGCCATCTCAATGAGGGTTCTGTTCTTGCGCTCCACGATGCCATTTTGCTGGGGTGTGTATGGAGCAGAGAACTCATGAGCGATTCCCATGGTATCCAGATAAAGATCAAGTCCGGTGTTCTTCAATGCAGTGTCGTTATCACCGATATGCTTGATCTTGACGCCATAATTGTTCATTGCTCGATTGGCGAATTAATGTCGAAGACATCTTGCACTTCAGTCTTGTAGAGAATTATGTGCACCCATGTGTATCTTGAGTAGTCATCAACAATGACGAAGCCATAGAGACAAGCAGTTGTTGTGAGGGTAGAGTAATGAGTAGGGCCAAACAAATCCATGTGAAGCAGCTCGAAGGGTTGAGATGTCGTCATGATTGTCTTCGAGGGGTTCTTTGCCCTAGTCATCTTTCCAGCTTCGCAGGCACCATACAAATGATCCTTCTTGAACTTGACACCTTCGATGCCTATGACATGCTTCTTCTTGGCGAGTGTGTAAGTTCCTCATTCCAGCATGCCCCAGCCTCCGATGCCAGAGCCAGCATTCTGAAGCTTTTGCAAGAAGACATACGGCTAGCTGTGAACCTGCTGAGAAATCTACCATGTATAGATCATCTTTCCTATACCCTTCAAAGACTAGAGACTTGTCAGATTCCATTAGTACAAGGCAACGATATTTTCCAAATATCACAATCATGTTCAAGTCACAAAGCATTGAGACAGACATTAAGTTGAAACCAAGGGACTCAACAAGCATCACTTTGTCCATGTGTTGATCCTTTGATATTGCAACTCTACCTAGACCCAATACCTTGCTTTTACCAAAGTGTCGACAAATGTGATGTGACTTTTGTCCGATGGACGTAAGGTTGAGTCCATGAGAAGACTTCGATCACCGGTCATATGATTAGTGCATCCACTATCCATTATCCATTACTGAAGCATGAGGTGTCATACCCTCTGATGCAGTTAGGGGATAGGCTTCACCAAGAGCATTGTGAAGCATAAACATTTGACGGGCAAGTGGATTATTGAAGCTTAAATCAAGATTAGGACTGATAGGATGAATGGCAAACAATTCAGGAACAAAATACATAGTGAGACCATTTGGGCATTTGATCTTGTGCCCTACAAGATGTTTTAGGTCCCCGACAATAGCATCAGACGCCTTTGATTTTCGGTGGAGACCCTTTCTGCAAAGAGAGTTAATTCTTCTTAACCACCCACATCTTCAGGGTGGCTTAGAAGCAATGAGTCTAAGTGCAGCATCTGAGAATTTCGCTTTGGAGCCCTAGAAAATAGCCTTGCAGGAGATGAGTGATACTCATATGAATAAGCGAAAAGTTTTTAGTTACGTGAACATAGCGGTTTGAGGACACACGCTCATATTCATAAATTTGAGTCTTGTTTCCTGCAAAACATTGGCGTTAGGGTGACTCAAGTGAGTCCTCATGTCTGTATGAAGCCTTTGGACCATATAGCGCCTTTGGTCTGGGGTTTGTCTTCTTCCCAGGTGGTGTCATGATGACATTCACTGGAAGATTCTCAAGACAACTTTTGGGAATCCAGATCTTCTTCATAGGCGGTCCATTCCTGCAGTTAGTACCAATATACCTGGAAAACACTTCACCATTCTGATTCTTGAACAACTTATAGTTTGCATCAAAGGATTCATCAATGATAATAGGGTTAGCACAGGTAAAGCCAGATACGGTGGATGGATCCACTGAAGGTCCCTTTGCAAAGAACCCTTGTGGTTTTGGGATACCGCTTCGGGCTTCGGTAGGAACCATCAACATTCATTTTCCTCTCGAACCCAACACCCTCTTTCCTAGGGTTTCGGTTCAGAATCTCCTTTTTGAGGACATCACAAAGTGTCTGATGCCCTTTCAGACTTTTATACATACCTGTTTCAAGCAATGTCTTCAACCTAGCATTTTCATCAAGAATGGCGTAGTATCCTCCGCAGAGGGGTTAGTTACCACATTGGTAGTTGAAGACAATGCAACAAAGAGTGACAGTTGAACATTCAAAGAACAGAGGTATTGATATCACGCTCAAGACATTTTAGACATGGTGGTTCAAATCCATCCTGAGCGGAACTGATCTGTTGAGCGCGAAGTGACTCATTCTCTTTTTGAAGATCTTCATGAGCCGCTCTCAATTTCTCAAGCTCTTGCTTCCTTTGAAGATAATCATAGTTGAGCCTTTCATGAGTAGTTGAGAGCGTTTCATGACGACTTTCAAGTTCTTGGTACTTAGCATGAAGATTTTTAATGTCTTCAACTAAGGACTGTGAACGTGTCATTTCCGCGTCCAATGTGTCATCGCTTTTGTCTAACAGTTTTGAGTATGTTCCATAGCTCTTTGTTGTTCGATTGCAATTTTAGCAAGTGTTTTGTAGCTGGGTTTGGATTCACAATCAGAGTCATCTTCACTTGATGTTTGAAAGTAAGCATCACGTGATTTTACCTTGGCACCGCGTGCCATGAAGCAGTAGGTGGGAGCAGGGTCGTCCTTGTCATCAGCTTCATCGTTGGTGTAGAAGTCATTGTCTTCAGTGTTGAAGATGGACTTGGCAACATAGGCTGTGCTAAAGCCAGACTTGCAACGCCTGGTCGGACTCCTCTTGATTCCACCTCCACTTCCTCGTAGCGGACTCCTCCTCTGAATCCATTTCCTTGCCAACAAAAGCATGAGCCTTGCGGATGAGCTCTTCTTATGCGATGAAGACTTTGATGAAGACTTGGAAGAAGACTTTGAAGATTTCTTCTTTTTCTTGTCATCAGAATCATATTCCTTGCTCTTCTTCCTCTTCTTCTTCTCATTGTCCCACTATGGACACTCAGAGATATAGTGTCCAGTTTTCTTGCACTTGTGACAGGTTCTCTTCTTGTAGTCTTGAGTGGAAGCTTCATCATTTCTTGAGCTGGATCGTGAAGACTTTCTGAAGCCTTTCTTCCTAGTGAACTTCTGGAACTTCTTCACAAGCATAGCAAGTTCCTTTCCAATGTCTTCAGGATCATCAGAACCGCAATGATTCTTCTTCGGATGAGGAAACAACTTTTGCCTTCAAAGCGCGAGTTCGCCATAGTTTGGACCATAGATATCTCTTTTCTCAAATAGTTTGGAACTCATGTGTGTTGAGCCTCTCAAGTATATCAGACGGATCGAGTGTCTTGAAGTCGACGTTCTTGTATCATGAGGGCAAGGGTGTCAAAAGAGTCATCAAGTGATCTTAGTAGTGTCTTGACGATTTCATGCTTGGTGACCTCAGTGGCGCCGAGAGCATGAAGCTCATTGGTGATGTCAGTGAGGCAATCAAACGTGAGATGGACATTTTCATTGTCGTTTCTCTTGAAGCGGCTGAAGAGGTTGCGAAGAACACTGATTCTTTGATCTCTCTGGGTTGAGACGCCTTCGTTGACCTTGGATAGCCAGTCCCAGACTAGCTTCGACGTTTCCAGAGCACTCACACGGCCATACTGCCCTTTGGTCAGATGACCACAGATGATGTTCTTTGTAGTGGAGTCCAGTTGAATGAACTTCTTGACATCAGCAGGGGTGACACCTTCACCAGATTTAGGAACGCTGTTCTTGACGACATACCAGAGGTCGACATCAATGGCTTCAAGATGCATGCGCATCTTATTCTTCCAAAGAGGGATATTCAGTTCCATCAAACACGGGCAAGCAGCGGAGACCTTGATTATCCCTGCGATCGACATAGCTAAAACTCCAGGTGGTTAAACCGAATCACACAGAACAAGGGAGTACCTTGCTCTGATACCAATTGAAAGTTCTAGTTATCGACTAGAGGGGGGGGGGTGAATAGGCGATTTTTATGAAAGTCTTCAAAACACGGATGTTTCAAAGACAAACAACAGAAATAACCTAATTGATATGCAGCGGAAGATAAACTACAACAAGCAAGCCATAGTCAAGTATGCGATAATGTGAACGGACAAGACTAATAGCAGCTATGTAGTAAGGATCAGGATGGAAGATAGTATGAAGCCAAACAACGACAGTAGTCAAGCAATGAAGTCAAACAGATAAGACATATAAGCAATGACTTCACGAAGACAAACTCAAGATAAAGGAGGGAAGGGATAGAACCAATCACAAGTTGAAGACTCAGGATTTGTTGGACCAGTTCGATTCTTTGTGACAAGCTGTACATCCAGTTAGGGAGGCTGAGATTCAACTCAAGACCGCGTCTTCACCTTATTCCCCTTGAGCTAAGGACACACATTCCTCGCCCAATCACTCTGGTAAGTCTTCAAGGTAGACTTCCGAACCTTCACAGACGACGTTCACCGGCAATCCACAATGACTCTTGGATGCTCAGAACGCGACGCCTAACCGGCTGGAGGATTCACAGTCCTCAAGTGTAATAAGTCTTCAGGTCACACAGACAGAAAGACTTCAGTGATGCCTAACACTCTTTGGCTCTGGGTGTTTTGGGCTATGTCCTCGCAAGGATTTCTCTCTCTCAAAGTCTTCGAGGTGGGTTGCTCTCAAACGACTAAAGCCGTGCACTAACTCTGAGCAGCCACCAATTTATGGTGTAGGTGGTGGGCTATTTATAGCCACTGGGAACCCGACCTATTATGTCCTAAATGACCGGTCACTAAGGAACTGACACGTGTTCCAACGGTCAGATTTCAAACACTCACGGCAACTTTACTTGGGCTACAAGCAAAGCTGACTCATCCAGCTCTGGATAAGTTTTGCTCTCATTGTCTTCGCTCAAAGAAATAGGATTTGGGTTGAGCATCACTTCAGTCATTCTGACTATGATCACTTGGACCCCACTTAACAGTGCGGTGGTTCCTACGACTCAACAAAGAAGAAAAGGAAACAACGAAACAACACGATCTTGCTCCATAGTCTTCACTCAATGTCTTCTCATGTCATAATCTTCAATGTAAATATCTTCACATACCACCATTGTCTTCAATGTCTTCATACATTTTTAGGGGTCATCTCCGGTAGGTAAACCGAATCAATGAGGGACACTACCTGCGTTATCCTGCAATTCTCACAAACGCATTAGTCCCTCAACCACATTTGTCGTCAATACTCCAAAACCAACTAGGGGTGGCACTAGATGCACTTACAGTAATCCATGTGTTACATGTATCTTGGCTATATGCATCAGAGCAAATGATGTGAATATAGGAAATGTATCTTCATGCCCATGAGTCCTTCTTGCAAACAGTATGTACATCAGCAAGAAATCCTCATACACATGACTGTGATGCATATACTTACCTTGTGGTCTTGAGTTGGCTTAGGAAGGAATGAACCTGAGTAAACAAGGTTAGACAACACAGATACACCCTCTTGGCGAGCAAACAAAAGAAACCACAAGAGAACCAAGATTGGGATGACATGTAGAGAGTGAGTACTGAGTACCCCATTGGGTATAGACATGTCCCCAAAGGTAAAGATATGCAATAAAATCAGAGATTTCCTTCCCTTAGATGTCTTGCTCCCCCTGAATCTTGCATGGGATATTGGGAGAAGATAGGGAACAGAAAATCAGAGCAAAAGAAAAGAAACAACAGAGCTTGAGCTAATGCAAGCAACCAAATATGATCAAATATGAGCATGTCTTTCCCCTCTTAAAGACATGTAACTTCTCTCCTTTTGAACACCAAGCATCTGGGGTTTCTTACACACTCCCCCTGAGTATCCTCTCCCCCTATAGAAATGATATTAAGCATAGAGCTTTGATGTGATCTCTCTCTCCCCCTTTGACATCAATTTCCAAGAAGGGCTCTTCTGGATTTTTGTGTAATTGCAGAAGGGTTTGGTCCTTGAGTCTCAAAGCAAGTTGAATGTGATGCTGGTAGAGAACAAGAGTCATTGAGTGGAGCTGGAGCAAAAAGACTGCAGAAACAAGTGGCAAGTTGTCTTTTCTGTAGTGAAATCGGTAGCACCGAGTTGTGTGCTTCGGTGGCACCGAGAGAATTCGGTTGGGCCGAAGAAAACAGACCGGTGTGACCGAGTTCATCATAGTAAAACACTTGTCACCTTAGCTCACTAGGCACTTTAAGATCCCACAAGGATTTGCAAGGAATTAGTTGAAAAATTTGCAATGAATTGGATGCAGAAAATGCAGAACAAAAAGGAAAAGACAAGAAAAGATCTAGATGAAGTTTTTTTGAAAGGGAAACACATATGCAAATGCAAGAGCACGGAGAAATGCACGAGAACTTCATCTAGAATTGGTCGGTGACAAATTCACCTATGTTAGAGTATATTGACTTAGGAGTCAAGTGAGATCACTTGATCATAGGTCATACTCATCGTTTAAGCTCAAAATGGGGTTACCATTTTTCGTTTAAAGCATCTTGATGTATTCACATCTTGTTGAGTTGCTTTATCCCATGACTTGGAGTAAAGCTTCTCTAAGATGGAATAGCATACCACAGGTGGTGGTGTTGATCTTGATCATGTAGTCGAACTTGTGTGGGTTGCTCAAGGTTGATGTAGCTCATCAAGAGATGGGAGCACCACTTGGAGTTTGAGTTCATCTTCCTACATGGGTTAGCTTTGCAAGGAAGAGCACTTGTGTATCCAAAATGACAATCATACATAGAATGAGTCAAAGGATATATTTTAGGGGTTTTGTGCTTCCTTGACTTCAACCACCATAGTATAGAGACTTGGTGATGTAGAGATTGCTCAAGATGTGAGTGAGTTGCAATCTCATGGATTTAGTTTCATCCAAGTACCTACAAGGGTTAGATAGCATGCAAGGGTGCAAAAGTATCCAAGACATATAGATAGCCTCACAAAAGAAATATCAAGGATTAGTCAAAGACTCATGCCTTGCATGTATCCAAATGGAGTTCCTACTCCAAGTTTGAAGCATCAATGATGTTCAATTCACCTCTCAAACGGAAAAGACTTTCTCATCAAGCGGTTTGGTAAATATATCCGCTAATTGCTTATCGGTGCGAACATGCTTAAGATTAATGTCCCCTTTGGCAACATGGTCTCGAATGAAATGATGACGAACTTCAATATGTTTAGTTCGAGAATGTTGCACGGGATTGTGAGCAATCTTAATAGCACTTTCATTGTCACACAGCAATGGAACATGTTTCACATATATCCCATAATCTTTAAGAGTTTGGATCATCCAAAGTAATTGAGCACAACATGAACCATCGGCAATGTATTCCGCTTCGGCGGTGGATAAGGATACCGAGTTTTGTTTCTTGGAGGACCAAGACACAAGAGATCTACCAAGAAATTGACAAGTACCCGAAGTGGACTTTCTATCAACCTTGTCTCCGGCATAGTCCAAATCGGAGTAGCCAACAAGGTCAAAGGAAGACCTCTTAGGATACCAAATGCCAAAATTTGGTGTATGTATTAAGTATCTCACTATCCTTTTCACAGCCTTAAGATGACATTATTTAGGTGCAGCTTGATATCGTGCACACATGCACACACTTAGCATAATATCGGGACGAGAGGCACATAGATATAACAATGAACCAATCATAGAGCGGTAAACTTTTTGATCATCCGGTTCACCATCTTTGGTCAAATCAAGATGTCCACTAGTAGGCATGGGTGTAGTCATACCTTTGCATTCTTGCATATTGAACTTCTTGAATAAGTCCTTGGTGTACTTTGTTTGAGAGACAAAGGTACCTTCCTTAGTTTGCTTGATTTGCAAACCGAGAAAGAATTTGAGTTCACTCATCATAGACATCTCAAACTTCTCCGACATTAGCTTTCCAAACTTCTCACTAAAATGAGGGTTAGTCGAACCAAATATAATATCATCAACATAAATTTGGCACACAAATTGTTCTCCATTGACCCTTTTAGTAAAAAGGGTAGAATCTACCAATTTCAAAGCCTTTTTCAATAAGGAACTTGGTCAAGCATTTATACCACGCTCTAGGAGCTTGTTTAAGACCATAAAGAGCTTTGTGAAGTTTGTAGACATGATTAGGTTTCTTAGGATTGACAAAGCCGGGAGGTTGCTTAACATAAAATTCCTCCTCAATTTCACCATTTAGAAAAGCACTTTTAATGTACATTTGGTACAAGGTGATATCATGGTGATTAGCATAAGCAAGTAAGATGCGAATGGACTCAAGTCTAGCAACGGGAGCATATGTCTCACCATAGTCCATACCTTCGACTTGAGTGTAGCCTTGGGCGACTAGGCGTGCTTTGTTGCGGACAACTTGACCATCTTCATCTTGCTTGTTGCGAAACACCCATTTGGTACCAATGATGTTGTGGTTGTTGTTGGGCTTCTCGACCAATGTCCATACTTGATTTCTCTCAAAGTTGTGTAGCTCTTCATGCATAGCGTTTATCCAATCCGGATCTTCCAATGCTTCTTCAACCTTCATAGGTTCAATGCTAGAGATGAATGAGTAATGTTCACAAAAGTTAGCTAAACGAGTTTTAGGGCGAGTGATTCTCCCGGTTTGGATATCATTGTAGATTTGCTCGACGGGATGATCTTTGGCTATTCTTGCTCGAACTCGTGGGAGCATTGGCTTGGCTCGGGGTGGAACATCTTCTTCATCTTGTCCTTCATCTTGGCCTTCTCCATTGTTGACGTTGTCATTCTCTCGTCGTGGTGGAGAAGGAGGTTGTTGATGTTCATCTTGGTGTGCTTCCTTGTTTTGGATGCTTCCATGTCAATTCTTGGTTCACCTTGTCATGAGGTAGAAGCTTCCACTTGGACGGAGGAGGTACTCTCCTTCACCTCCGTTGGACGAATCTTGCCAATAGACAAGTCTTGGATTGCTTCCGAAGGGTCTTTGTCTCCTACATCAATTGGCAATTGCTCTACTTACGAGCCGTTAGATTCATCAAACTTCACATCTACCGTCTCTTCAACCTTTCGGGTGAAATTGTTGTAGACACGGTAAGTGTGAGAGTTTGAGCCATAACCAAGTAGAAAACCTTCATGAGATTTAGGAGCAAATTTAGAACGACGATGCTTATCAAGGATATAGCATTTTGAGCCAAATACTTGAAAGTATCCAACTTGGGGTTTGTTACCGGTGAGGAGCTTGTATGCTGTCTTGCCGAGTAGCTTGTGAAGATACAAGCGATTTGTTGCATGACAAGCTGTCTCAACCGCTTCTGCCCAAAAGTGTTTTGGAGTCTTGTACTCATCAAGCATCATTCTTGCCATCTCAATAAGAGTCTGGTTCTTCCTCTCAACGACTCCGTTTTGTTGAGGTGTGTACGTTGCCGAGAACTCATGTGAAATCCCTTCTTCATCAAGAAAGGTATCCACATTTGTGTTCTTGAACTCCGTTCCGTTGTCGCTCCGAACCTTCTTGATCTTTATGTCAAATTGATTTTGGGCCTTCCTGGCGAAGCTTTTAAAGATCTTTTGGACCTGCGATTTGTCATCAAGAAAGAACACCCACGTAAATCTTGAAAAATCATCAACTATGACTAGTACAAACGAGTTACCACCGATACTCTTGTAGGCATTTGGACCAAAGAGATCCATGTGAAGTAGCTCGAGTGGTCTTCTCGTGGTCATGATGTTCTTCGCACGGTAACTTTCTCCAACTTGTTTCCCTGCCTGATAAGCACTACGAAGTCTATCCTTGTCAAATATGACATCTTTTACTCCAAGTATATGATCACCTTTTATAAGCTTATCAAGATTTCGCATACCCACATGACCTAGCCTTCTATGCCACAGCCAAGCCTTAGAAGATTTAGCAATTAAGCAAGTTCTAGGTTGAGCCTTTTTGAGTGAAATCAACAATGTAAAGATCACCTCTACGTATACCGGTAAAGACCATTTTACGATTATCTCTACAAAGCACTTGGCAATCTACTTCAGTGAATAGGACATTGAAATCGAAATCAGCAAGTCTAGAAACTGAAAGTAAATTGTACCCAAGAGATTCAACGAGCATGAAATTTTGTATGGAGCTATCATGTGAGATGGCCACCTTACCGAGGCCAACCACCTTAACCTTTGAATTATCACCAAAAGTGACATATTTTCGAGGGCCGTCATTTTCAGCGAGCTCACGGAACATATCTTTATCTCCGGTCATATGATCAGTACATCCACTATCAAGGACCCATTCCTTTCCTCCAGCCATGTAGCCGCGAAGATTTTCCATAAGACCAAAATGTCTCATTGCATCATCAAAATCATAGTCACTATCATCATCCTCATCATAGTATCCATGTTCAACATCATCTTGTGATTGATCAATTCCTAGAGAGGGTAATTCATTAGACAAATGATCATTTCTATGATTGTCTTTATGGATTCTAATAGCTTCGAAAATGATATTGCTAATGATCCCAACATCTCCTATGGCACGCATGAGATTGGTAAGCTCAAATAGACAATCACCAAAGCTAGGATCACTAGAATTCATCTTACTCAAGGCAATAGACTTATGGAGAATTTCGTCTAAATTTTTCAAGGAATAATCTGGAAATCGTTCCTCAAGAAATCTACATATAGTATAGGCACAATCAAGAGTAGGCAAACTAGCAATCAAATTTTTGGGCAATCCTCTTATGATAAGATTGATAGTTCTAAGATTGCGAATCATGTCAAGATCCTCTTCGGGTGTGGGATGCAAGGGATCAATATGAGGTGCACAAGGGATAGTAATGTGCTTGTTCAGTGATATTCATTGAAAATCTCAAGCATTTCATTTTTCCACTCATGAAAATATTCTCCATCAAGAATAGGCACTCTACGTCTAAGACTCCCCAAAGTAAACACATCCATCTTCCTCCAAAGGTGTTTAAACCAAGGCAAGGGAGACCAAAGCTCTGATACCAATTGAAAGGATCGAGAAGAGGTGTCTAGAGGGGGGGGGGGGTGAATAGACTCTAATCAAGAAAAGTTGCAGTTTTTAATTTCCTTTAGCTTATGTGAAGTTTGAACACAAGTTCAACATTCACAATACATATCAAGCAAACATGCAAGCATACAAAGAGTATATGAGCAGCGGAAAGTAAGGCATGCAAGTTGAAAGAATGTAAAGAGATGGGTTTGGAGTGCGCAAACGCAATTTGGAGACACAGAAATTTTTTATCTGTGGTTCCGATAGGTGGTGCTATCATACATCCACATTGATGGAGACTTCAACCCACGAAGGGTAACGGTTGCACGAGTCCACGGAGGGCTCCACCCACAAAGGGTCCACGAAGAAGCAACCTTGTCTATCCCACCATGGCCGTCGCCCACGAAGGACTTGCCTCACTAGGGTAGATCTTCACGAAGTAGGCGATATCCTTTCCCGTAAAAACTCCTTGGCTCAACTCCACAATCTTGTCGGAGGCTCCCAAGTGACACCTAGCCAATCTAGGAGACACCACTCTCCAAGAAGTAACAAATGGTGTGTTGATGATGAACTCCTTGCTCTTGTGCTTCAAATGATAGTCTCCCCAACACTCAACTCTCTCTCATAGGATTGGATTTGGTAGAAAGAAGATTTGAGTGGAAAGCAACTTGGGGAAGGCTAGAGATCAAGATTTATGTGGTTGGAATGGAATATCTTGACCTCAACACAAGTGTAGGTGGTTCTCTCTCAGAAAATATGTATTGGAAGTGTAGGCATGTTCTGATGGCTCTCTCCACGAATGAAGAGTGGGTGGAGGGGTATATATAGCCTCCACACAAAATCTAACTGTTACACACAAATCACCAAACTCGGTGGGATCGATTCAGAGAACTCGGTCAGACCGATTTGGTTCATAATGTGACCGTTAGGCATTTCGGTGGGACTGACTTGATCAACTCGGTGGGACCGATGTGCTAGGGTTAGGGTAAATTCAAAACTCGGTTTGACCGATTACTCAAACTCGGTGGGACCGATTTGGGTAATAAGTGGAACAGAATGTTGGCCAAGCAAACTCGGTGGGGCCGGTTGCAAATCTCGGTGAGACCGAAACTATTGCAACAGACAACAGAGAGTTTGCAAGCCCATCTCGGTGAGACCGAATTGATTAGGGTTTCTGGTAGTGGCTATGTCAACTGAACTCGGTCCGGATGGAAAGAATCGGTGGGCCGAGTTGGACTTTTGGATTAGGACATATGTGGAAGTGAGAAAGTGGTTGAGGGCTTTGGAGCATATCACTAAGCACTTTGAGCAAGCAAGCCATTAAGCAACACCTCATCCCTTATTAATAGTATTGGCTTTCCTATGGACTCAATGTGATCTTGGATCACTAAATAGAAAATGTAGAGTCCTGAGCTTTGAGCTTGAGCCAATCCTTTGTCCTTAGCATCTTGTAGGGGTTCCACACCTTCTTGTCCATGCCACTCCATTGTTGAACTTATCTGAAACATACTAGGTAGAAACATTAGTCCAACAAGATATATGTTGACATTAATTACCAAAATCACCCAGGGAGCACTTGTGCTTTCATTAGTCACATTGCTTGCAAGGCTTATAGTGATGTGCATTAGCAAGAGGGCCCAGAGATACCTCTCTGATACACGGAGTGACAAATCCTAATCTCGATCTATGCCAACCCAACGAACACCTTCGGAGACACCTGTAGAGCATCTTTATAATCACCTAGTAACGTTGTGACATTTGATAGCACACAAGGTGTTCCTCCGGTATTCGGGAGTTGCATAATCTCATAGTCAGAGGAACATGTATGTCATGAAGAAAGAAATAGCAATAAAACTCAATGATCATAATGCTAAGCTAATGGATGGGTCTTGTCCATCACATCATTCTCTAATGATGTGATCCCGTTCATCAAATGACAACACATATCTATGGTCAGGAAACTTAACCATCTTTGATTAACGAGCTAGTCTAGTAGAGGCATACTAGGGACACTTTGTTTTGTCTACGTATTCACACATGTATCAAGTTTCTGGTTAATACAATTCTAGCATGAATAATAAACATTTATCATGATATAAGGAAATAAAATAATAAATTTGTTATTACCTCTAGGGCATATTTCCTTCAGTCTCCCACTTGCACTAGAGTCAATAATCTAGTTCACATCGCCATGTGATTTAATACCAAAAGTTCACATCTTTACCCATAGTTCACATCGCCATGTGACCAATACTCAAAAGGGTTCTACTAGAGTCAATAATATAGTTCACATCGCTATGTGATTAACACCCAAGAGTAATAAGGTGTGATCATGTTTTGCTTGTGAGAGAAGTTTTAGTCTACGGGTCTGCCACATTAAGATCCGTATGTATTTTGCCAATTTCTATGTCTACAATGCTCTGCACGGAGCTACTCTAGCTAGTTTCTCCTATTTCCAATATATATCCAGATCGAAACTCAGAGTCATCCAGATTGGTGTCAAAGCTTGCATCGACGTAACTCTTTACGACGGAGTCTTTTATCACCTCCATAACCGAGAAATATTTCCTTAGTCCTCAAAGGATAATTTTGACTGTTGTCCAGTGATCTACTCCTAGATTACTATTGTACTCCCTTGCTAAAATCATGCTAAGGTATACAATAGGTCTGGTACACAGCATAGCATACTTTATAGAACCTATAACTGAGGCATAGGAAATGACTTTTCATTCTCTTTCTATTTTCTACCGTGGTCGGGTTTTGAGTCTTTACTCAACTTCACACCTTACAAATCAGGCAAGAACTCCTTCTTTGACTTATCCATTTTGAACTTCTTCAAAATCTTATCAAGGTATGTACTCATTGAAAGTCTTATCAAGCGTCTTGATCTATCTTTATAGATCTTGATGCATAATATGTAAGTAGCTTTACTGAGGTCTTTCTTTGAAAAAATCCTTTCAAACACTCCTTTATGCTTTCCAGAAAATTCTACATCATTTCCGATCAACAATATGTCATTCACATATATTTATCAGAAAGACTGTAGTGCTCCCATTCACTTTCTTGTAAATACATGCTTCACCAAAAGTCTGTATAAAACCATATGCTTTGATCACTTTATCAAAGCGTATATTCCAACTCCGAGATGCTTGCACCAGTCCATAGATGGATCATTTGGAGCTTGCACACTTTGTTAGCACCTTTAGGATTGACAAAACCTTCTTGTTGCATCATATACAACTCTTCTTTAAGAAATCCATTAAGGAATGCAGTTTTGACATCCATTTGCCAGATTTCATAAAATGTGGCAATTGCTAACATGATTTGGACAGACTTAAGCATCGCTACGAGTGAGAAAATCTTATCGTAGTCAACACCTTGAACTTGTCGAAAACTTTTCGGGACAATTCGAGCTTTGTAGATAGTAACACTACTATCAGCGTCTGTCTTCCTCTTGAAGATCCATTTAATCTCAATGGCTCGCCGATCGTCGGGCAAGTCAATCAAAGTCCATACTTTGTTCTCATACATGGATCCCATCTCAGATTTCATGGCCTCAAGCCATTGCGCGGAATCTGGGCTCATCATCATTTCCTCATAGTTCATAGGTTCGTCATGGTCTAGTAACATGACTTCCAGAAAGGATTACCGTACCACTCTAGTGCGGACCATACTCTGGTTGACCTACGAGGTTCGGTAGTAACTTGATCTGAAGTTTCATGATCATCATCATTAGCTTCCTCACTAATTGGTGTAGGAATCACTGGAACTGATTTCTGTGATGAACTACTTTCCAATTCGGGGGAAGGTACAATTACCTCATCAAGTTCTACATTCCTTCCACTCACTTCTTTCGAGAGAAACTTCTTCTCTAGAAAGGATCCATTCTTAGCAATGAATATCTTGCCTTCGGATCTGTGATAGAAGGTGTACCTGATAACCCACAAGTATAGGGGATGAATTGTAGCCTCTTTCGATAAGTAAGAGTGTCGAACCCAACGAGGAGCTAAAGGTAGAACAAATATTCCCTCAAGTTCTATCGACCACCAATACAACTCTACGCACACTTAACGTTCGCTTTACCTAGAACAAGTATGAAACTAGAAGTACTTTGTAGGTGTTGTTGGATAGGTTTGCAAGATAATAAAGAGCATGCAAATAAAAAGTAGAGGCAGTTTAGATAAAGACACAACTAAGTTAGTTTTAGTAGAGAGATTTTTGTCACGAGAAAGTTATTTATCCCTAGGCAATCGATAACTAGACAGGTCATCATTATTGCAATTGTATATGAGGGAGAGGCATAAGCTAACATACTTTCTCTTCTTGGATCATATGCACTTATGATTGGAACTCTAGCAAGCATCTGCAAGTACTAAAGATCATTAAGGTAAAAACCAACCATAGCATTAAAGTATCAAGTCCTCTTTATTCCCATACGCAAACAACCTACTTACTCGGGTCTGTGCTTCTTTCACTCACGCCACCCACCATAAGCAAATCATGAACATATTGCAAACCCTACAGCAGGGATCCTCACGCTTGCGTGACACAGAGAGCACCATAGGATGGCACCAATAATAAAACATGCAACTCAAACCAATCACAATCATCAATTAACCCATAGGACAAAACGGATCTACTCAAACATCATAGGATAGCCATACATCATTGGGAAATAATATATAGCGTTGAGCACCATGTTTAAGTAGAGATTACATCGGGTAAAAGAGGGGTTACATCGCTGCATAGAGGGGGGAAGAGTTGGTGATGAAGGCGGTGAAGTTTTTGGTGTAGATTGCAGTGACAATGATGGCCCCGGCGGCGTTCCGGGGCCACCGGGAGATAGGGGGAGAGAGCCCCCCTTCTTCTTCTTCTTCTTCTTCTTCTTCTTCTTCTTCCTTGACCTTCCCCCTAGATGGGAGAAGGGTTTCCCCTCTGGTCCTTGGCTTCCATGGCGGCGGAGGGGCGGGAGCCCCTCCAAGATTGGATCTCTCTATCTGTTTCTTTCTGTTTCTATGCTCCCTGATTCTGCCCTTTCACCGTTTCTTAAATTCTCAGAGATCCGTAACTCCAATTGGGCTGAATTTTGGACACGATTTTATCCGGATATGGGCTTTCTTGCGTCAAAAGAAGGGCACCAACCGCCTTACGGAGTGGCCACGAGGGCCCAGGGCGCTCCCTACCCCCTGGGGCACGCCCCTCACCCTCGTGGGCCCCTCGGGCATCGTCTCGCATTGATTCCACTTCCCAATATTCACATATATTCCAAAAAAATCTCCATAAGTTTTTATCCCGTTTGGACTCCGTTTGATATGGATTTTCCGCGAAACAAAAAACATGCAACAAACAGGAACTGGCACTGGATCAATATGTTAGTCCCAAAAATAGTATAAAAAGTTGCCAAAAGTATGTAAAAGTTGTAGAATACTGGCATGGAACAATAAAAAATTATAGATACGATGGAGACGTATCAGCATCCCCAAGCTTAATTCCTGCTCGTCCTCAAGTAGGTAAATGATAAAAAACATAATTTTTGATGTGGAATGCACTACTTCAGGATGCTGCTAACGCGACACTACGATCAGAGACCCTTCGAGAAACTGTGTGCGATGCAATAATCGCAAACGGTGCTGTATGAAAACCATCATAAATGTATAAAACATTTGCGATGACGGATGCATCAAACACGGTTCAGGTTTTAGTTGCGTGTGCGATGAAGGGCATACAGTTCAGTTCAATTAACTGTTTGCGATGAGGAGGAACAAAAGAAACAGGCAGCCAGATGAAGGCGTGTGCGATACACAACATACGATTCACTCGGATGAACTGTTTGTGATTAGGCAACAGAAAAGAAACGGTCAGCCAGATGAAGGTGTGTGCGATATACAACATACGGTTCACTCGGATGAACTATTTTTGATTAGGCAACACAAAAGAAACGGTTAACCAGATCAAGGTGTGTGCGATATATGCATGCGGTTCACTCGGCCCTTGTCGTCAGTGTGTGACCTCTGTGGCAACCGTTCGCTCCCCAGGCGCCTCTTCATGTATCGTGGCAACCGTCCACCGCCTCTTCTCCTTTCCCTCTTGATTTGGAACTGCTGTTGCACACTCTTCCTCCCTCCTCCATTCACCTTCACCCTTCCTTCTACCATTGTTCGATCATATTCTCCATGGAGGGAACAGGTCGGAAACGACCCCGTTATTCTTGCCCCAATCTGAATGATGACACGGTGGAGGAACTCATTGATCGGTGCGACGTCATCACCTCGGCTAGCATGGCAGGTTCCTTCAAGACCATTCTCGACTCAACTAATAACATCATTACAAGGAACCCAAGGGTCCAGGAGCGGTTTGATCTCCCCTACCTTCTTCACTATGACCCTATCGACTGGCGCGGGGACGAGGGAAGCCTCGCCTTGTGCAAGTTGATGCCGCTTGATAATGGTACGTATGATGTTAAGATGCCATCGCTTGAGGGCAAGGCTTGGGCAGGCGCAAATGGAGATTGGGTTGTTTACATTGGGTACAACTGCAAGTGGGAACAATTGTGAACGTGTACACTCGTCACCGGGTTCCACTTCCAAAAATCTCAGACGACTGCCCAGAGGTTGAGTACACCGGTATTCTATGTGAGTTCAAATACGATCATGGTGACTGTCGTCTATGGAAGATAGCAATTTGTCGAGTTCCCAGCCGCTATTGGGATTACTCAAACTATGAAGTTATTGCTATCTTCGACAAGCTTGTTGCCTTCCTTACTTCCACGCCTCGATGGATATTGCTCAAAAATCAATTTCTGTACACGGGTGAGTACTGTGATGCAATTCAATACAAGGGCCTTGTGTTTGCTGCCACCACTCGTGGCACTGTTTTTGCATGGAATCATCATGCTTTCGGTACGTTTGTCTTCCACCGTAATTATAATTGTTTCGTCCACATGCATGCGGGTTAGCTAGTTTCCCTTTACTAATTAATTAACCTTCTTGTGTTTCCAAGGTCCGCCACCTATACTTTTAATTTTTATAACGAAGGGGGAGATGACGATGCTGATGATCACGAGCATGAGGACGAGATGGACCCATATACTCAGTGGCGCCTGGCAACTTATTCCGATGGATCACCTCTTCTTCTTGTATGTATCTGAGAGCCTTTGCTGATGTTACTAAGGAAGCGGTGTTGTCTCGCATGGTCGCACTCTCCAAACCTATTCAATATCCGTTGCGGGGTATTGGGATGGATACTAGTGTACTAAGCGCCAACACCTTCTCCCTGGTTCAGTATTGAAAGTCTTGGAGGAAACTCGCTCTTCCTTGGCCAAAACTATCCAATGATGGTGGAAGGCGATCCAACTACTGTTGACACAACGTTACTACCATTTATGAGAAGCAAATGTATCTATACCTCGGACATTGCTATGCTTCCCTACCGTCCCAATATGGGTCCTAACATAGGCCGCTTCAGCCTGGATGATCAGTCTTGCGTCGGTCTCGAGATTGACAGTAGCTGGCCCTTCCCAGAGAATCACTTCTGGTTCGAAGCAAGCGATTCCAACGCCGATGAGTGGTTGAGCTAAAGTTCATTTCATCGCTTTGTTATTTGTTGTGTGAGAAAAACTTTACTAGAATGTTTTGTTGGAAATGATCTATAATCAAACGTGTATCCTCGTTGTCATTGTGGGCTGATGACTTGTTGTATGTAATCAATGGTACATTTGCATATGCGTCCATCAACTCACGCCTACTAGTGGTGTCCATATGAACAGTGCTAGTGATTTTAGTTGCAAAAATTATATAGTGCTCGTGATTTTTAGCTGCATATTTTGACAAATCGCAGTGTTACAAGGTTGACATATGGCAATGTTACTAGATAAACAAATGTCAATCTTTCCAGTTTGACAAATGGCAACATACCCAAAATGACAGATATGCAAATCTTACCCAATTGTTTGTACGTGGTTGCACACGGGTCATGCAAAACAACCGTTTGCGTTGAGGGATGCAGAAATCCTGCTCGGCACATTTTCCCTTGGCTTCCTGGGGAAGCTGTCGGTTTGCATCCGGGTGTTCTAACTAAAATGTTTGCGATGAGTGTTTTATATTTAAAAACCATTGACGTTTTTTTTCAAAAGAAAATTGTTTGATAAGTCTGTACATTAAGAGAGAAAAACGCAAGTTCGTTCAAACCAAAACTTTCATTCAGTCACACTGCAAATTTATATTCATATGATCAAGAATTCGAGATACAGTATTAAACCACAAAAAAACTATTTTCGGCGGCGGAGGAGGCGGCGTGCCGCGCCGTCATTGTCGTCCTCCGGGACGCCGTTGTTGAAGTCTTCAAGGCAACACAAAATATTATTCACTTGTAAATCAAACATCATGTCGTCGCGCGATCAACGGGCGGGGCGTGGGAGGACGGCAACTGGTGCTGCTGAGAGGTAGCGGTAGACGGCAACGTCCCATGCCGCTGAGGGGGGCGCGCGCACGGGCACGGGCACGGGCACGGCGAGTGCAGCCAAATGCACGGGGGCGGGCGCCACGGTGGGTGGAGGGGCACGCACGGGCATGGGCGCTGGCGCTGGCATGTACACGAGCTCGCGCGGGTCCGCGGAGACCTCGCTGACGCCCGTGGCTTCCAGCTATGCGATAGTGCTCGAGGACCAGCCCGTTAATGCTACGGGGATAGTCGCTGGCGCGGGCGCGGGGATGGGAGCGGGGGCAGCAACCGCCGTGGCCAGCTCGTTCTAGGCCATGTCCATGAGGCCCCATTCCTCCTTATTTTCTATCTCCTCCGGCTTGGAGTCAACTTCACCAAACTTGAAGACTAGTGGCAGATGATCGTTCTGCGGTATGGCGTTGGTGGAGGTCTGCGGCTGCGGGAGGGAGGGGAATGGGAGGCGAACAGTAAGACCGCCCGTATTAAACAGCGGCTCGGGCACCATTAATGGAGAGGAAGGCGGGCGGCCATGGAAGTCAAAGGGCTCACTTCCCAGTGAGCCTGCACAACATAAAGCTCGCATGCTTCCCGGTGAGCCTGCGCATTGGAGGCCAGCTTGCACGCCTCTCGGTCAGCCTGTGCACCGGACTGCGCTCACACGCCTCCCGTTCAGTCAAGGTCAAGTTGTGTCCGCACGGCACCTCCTACAGCCATTAAAACCAAGACACGTGGCGTCACGTGAATGGTTAAAAGAACACACATGGTTTGAATTCTACAAACGTTTGAGATATTAAAGTGGCAGCTATTTTTTCAAAATGCCTTTGTTGGCTGTCATTATTCGAGTGCGCCTTCTCTCAAAATGGACACGAAAAATGCCACAACATGTCGGGTGCCATTCCATGATAGCATGCCAAGTTTCATGAATTTCAGACGAGTTTTGGATTTACTAGAATTTAAAAACCAGGCATCTCAATGTTTTGCCAGCAATCAACGGTGCCCTGGTGTTTCAAATTCATTCCCATTTCTTGCATGGGACCTAAGCATGCACCCAAGGACACAAATTTGATTTTTCAACCAATTTATATGCACTGGAGCATGTGCATGTAGTTCAAATTTGAATTATGCACATAAATGCATTGAAAACTCAGTTAATGCATAAAAATATCCAAACGAACCACAAAGAATCCCAAAAACTGACACAACACTCTTGTTGTTCTATCTTGACATGAGAAAATTTGTGAAAGCAATAAGAGGCAATGGATATCGTTTCGTACCCAAAGGTGGGACGTTCCCTACCAAAACCATCATGCTAGTTGTGAGAAGCGTATACCCGAACCTGCCCCGAATGGGACAATTTTTTTACCACGGCATGTTGATGCCGCTCCATGATAGCATGCCAAGTTTCATGAATTTCAGATGAGTTATGGATTTACTAGAATTTAAAAACCAGGCATCTCAACGTTTTGCCGGCAATAAACAGTGCCCTGGTGTTTGAATTTCATTCCAGTCTCTTGCATAGGACCTAGAAATTCACCCTAGGACACACATGTGATTTTTCAACCAACTTTGGTGCATTGGAGCATGTGCTTGTAGTTCAAATTTGAAATATGCACTTAAAATGCCTATAAAACCCAATTAATGTATAAAAAAGGCCAAACGAACCCCAAAAATTCCAAGATTAAACACAACACTTCTGTTGTTCTATGTTGACACTAGAATTTTTTTGAAAGCAATAAGAGGCAACTGATATCGTCCCATCCCCAAAGGTGGTATGTTCCCTATCGAAACCATCATGCTTGTTGTGAGAAGCTCTAGTTTGTGAGAAGCTTATACCCAAACCTGTCCCAAATGGGGCAAAATTTTCGCCATGGCATGTTGATGCCGCTCCATGATAGCATGCCAAGTTTCATGAGTTTCAGACGAGTTTTGGATTTACCAGAATTTAAAAACCTGGTATCTCAACGCTTTTCAAGGCAATCAACAATTGCCACAGTGTTTGAAATTCATTCCCGTCTCATGCATGGGACCTAAGCATGCACCCGAGGACACACATGTGATTTTTCAACCAATTTATATGCACTGGAGCATGTGCATGTAGTTCCTTTTTGAATTATGCACATAAAATGCATAGAAAACTCAGTTAATGCATAAAAATGTCCAAACGAACCCTGAAAAATCCCAAAAATTGACACAACACTCCTGTTGTTCTATGTTGACATGAGAAATTTTTTGAAAGCAATAAGAGGCAATGGATATCATTTTCGTCCCCAAAGGTGGGACGTACGTTCCCTACCGAAACCATCAGGCTTGTTGTGAGAAGCTCTGGTTTGTGAGAAGCATATACCCAAACCTGCCCCAAATGGGACAATTTTTTACCACGCCATGTTTATGCCGTTCCATGATAGCATGCCAAGTTTCATGAATTTCAGACGAGTTTTGGATTTACTAGAATTTAAAAACCAGGTATCTCAATGTTTTGCCGGCAATCAACGGTGCCCTAGTGTTTGAAATTCATTCCCATTTCTTGCATGGGACCTAAGCATGCACCCAAGGACACATATTTTATTTTTCAACCAATTTATATGCACTGGAGCATGTGCATGTAGTTCAAATTTGAATTATGCACATAAATGCATTGAAATCCCAATTAATGCATAAAAATGTCCAAACCAACCCGGAAAAATCCCAAAAATTGACACAACACTCCTGTTGTTCTATGTTGACACGAGAAAAAAATTGAAAGCAATAAGAGGAAATGGATATCGTTTCGTCCCCAAAGGTGGGACGTTCCCTATCGAAACCATCATGCTTGTTGTGAGAAGCTCTAGTTCGTGAGAAGCATATACCCGAACCTGCCCCAAATGGGACAATTTTTTTACCACGGCATGTTGATGCCGCTCCATGATAGCATGCCAAGTTTCATGAATTTCAGACGAGTTTTGGATTTACTAGAATTTAAAAACAGGGCATCTCAACGTTTTGCCGGCAATCAACAGTGCTCTGGTGTTTGAATTTCATTCCAATCTCTTGCATGGTACCTAGAAATTCACCCAATGACACACATGTGATTTTTCAACCAACTTTAGTGCATTGGAGCATGTGCTTGTAGTTCAAATTTCAATTATGCACATAAAATGCCTACAAAACCCAGTTAATGTATAAAAAAGGCCAAACGAACCCCAAAAAATTCCAAGATTAAACACAACACTCCTGTTGTTCTATGTTGACACTAGAATTTTTTTGAAAGCAATAAGAGGCAACGGATATCGTCCCGTCCCCAAAGGTTGTACGTTCCCAATTGAAACCATCATGCTTGTTGCGAGAGGCTCTGGTTTGTGAGAAGCTTATACCCAAACCTGCCCCAAATGGGACAAAATTTTCACCACGGCATGTTGATGCCGCTCCATCATAGCATGCCAAGTTTCATGAATTTCAGACGAGTTTTGGATTTACTAGAATTTAAAAACTAGGTATCTCAATGTTTTGCCGGCAATCAACAGTGCCCTGGTGTTTGAAATTCATTCCCATCTCTTGCATGGGACCTAGAAATTCACCCAAGGACACACATGTGATTTTTCAACCAACTTTGGTGCATTGGACCATGTGCTTGTAGTTCAAATTTGAATTATGCACATAAAATGCCTAGAAAACCGAGTTAATGTATAAAAAAGGCCAAACGAACCCCGAAAATTCATTCCCATTTCTTCCATGGGGCCTAAGCATGCACTGAAGGACACAGGTTTGATTTTTCAACCAATTTGTATGCACCGGAGCATGTGCATGTAGTTTAATTTTGAATTGTGCACGCGAAATGGCTAGAAAACCAGTTTATTGTATAAAATGTCCAAACGAACCCTGAATAATTCCAATTCTTTTACGACACACATATAGTTGCATGTTCACTGCGGATAAAAGGTCTAGCGATTCAAACAGCGTCCATTGCCGCTGTGACCCCATTTTGTAATTCAAATGAAGTAGATCCCACACAGTTTATTCTCACCAACCATGTGAGATGTAGTACACAATATCTTGGAGCACCGTCGGTGTATAGTACGCCTATGGCTTACGCGAGAAGGTGCGTCGGCTACAGTCCACGGCCGGCGGGTCAAGCACACTAGCTCACTCCCCAAAAACTCCCGCCTCTGCATCCCTCGCAATCTCGAAAATATCTACCGCTGGAAAGTTTTAATGTTTGATAACAAGCGATTAGTATGTGCAGGTGTATGCGATATCTGTTACTCCTTTCTGCTTGATCCCTTGATTCAAATTTCCAGTAGCCCCGACATTTTACTCCCGCCTCTACATCCCTCGCAATCTCAAAAATATCTGCTCGCCCTTGATCCAAATTTTCAGTAGCCCCGCCTTGTTACTCCCGCTTAGTAAAAATTTTAGTTGCCGCAGTATTTCCTCAAACACAACCTTGCCCCCCCTCCACACACACACACACACCCCAAAACCTCCGCTCACACAGACACACACAACCCTCGAAACCATTGGTAGGTCGCCGCCATCATCGGTGCCTCCATCCTCAACCTCTGCCCGTGTGCCGGGGAGCTCGAGGAGCCAATGGCCAAAAAGAGGTTTATCGCGGCCTTTTCGCCCAACGCCGGCGAGGTGGCCATCGAGGTGTCCCTGTCATCCTTCGCGGGCCCGATCTGCCGTCGCCGGTCCCCCGATCCGCCCGCCACTGCACCCCTATGCCGGTTCAAGGACTTCCCCGTCCTCCCTCAGACCCGGCAACCTGATAACCCACAAGTATAGGGGATCACATCAGTTTTCAAGGGTAGAGTATTCAACCCAAATTTATTGATTCGACACAAGGGGAGCCAAAGAATATTCTCAAGTATTAGCAGTTGAGTTATCAATTCAACACACCTGGATAACTTAATATCTGCAGCAAAGTATTTAGTAGCAAAGTAGTATGGAAGTAACAATAATGGTGGCAAAGGTAATAGTAGCAGTTTTGTAGTAATTGTAACAGTGGCAACGGAAAAGTAACTAAGCAAGGATCAATATGCGAAAAGCTCGTAGGCATTGGATCAATGATGGATAATTATGTCGGATGCGATTCTTCATGCAATAGTTATAACATAGGGTGAGACAGAACTAGCTCCAGTTCATCAATGTAATGTAGGCATGTATTCCGAATATAGTCATACGTGCTTATGGAAAAGAACTTGCATGACAACTTTTGTCCTACCCTCCCGTGGCAGCGGGTCCTATTGAAACTAAGGGATATTAAGGCCTCCTTTTAATAGAGTACCGGACCAAAGCATTAACACTTAGTGAATACATGAACTCCTCAAACTACGATCATCACCGGAGTGGTCCCGATTATTGTCACTTGAGTTACGGATCATAACACATAGTAGGTGAATATTGACTTGAAAGATAGTATCAATAACTCACATATATTCATGAAAACATAATAGGTTCAGATCTGAAATCATGGCACTTGGGCCCTACTGACAAGCATTAAGCATAGCAAAGTCATAGCAACATCAATCTCAGAACATAATGGATACTAGGGATCAAACCTTAACAAAACTAACTTGATTACATGATAAATCTCATCCAACCCATCACCGTCCAGCAAGCCTACGATGGAATTACTCACGCACGGCTGTGAGCATCATGAAATTGGTGATGGAGGATGGTTGATGATGAGGACAGCGATGGATTCCCCTCTCTGGAGCCCCGAACGGACTCCAGATCAGCCCTCCCGAGAGAGATTAGGGCTTGGCGGCAGCTCCGTATCATAAAACGCGATGAATCCGTCTCTCTGATTTTTTTCTCCCCGAACGTGAATATATAGAGTTGGAGTTGAGGTCGGTGGAGCACCAGGGGGCCCACGAGGCAGGGGGCGCGCCCAGGGGGGCAGGTGCACCCCCACCCTCGTGGACAGGGTGTGGGCCCCCTGGTCTTGATTCTTTCGCTAGTATTTCTTATAAATTCCAAAAATATTCTCTGTGAAGTTTCAGGTCATTCCGAGAACTTTTATTTCTGCACAAAAATAACACCATGGCAATTCTGCTGAAAACAGCGTCAGTCTGGGTTATTACCATTCAAATCATGCAAGCTAGAGTCCAAAACAAGGGCAAACGTGTTTGGAAAAGTAGATACGATGGAGACGTATAAACTCCTCCAAGCTTAAACCTTTGCTTGTCCTCAAGCAATTCAGTTGACAAACTGAAAGTGATAAAGAAAAACTTTTACAAACTTTGTTTGCTCTTGTTGTTGTAAATATGTAAAGCCCGCATTCTATTTTTCAGCAAAGATTATGAACTAACCATATTCATAATAACATTTAGTTCTCATGTTTACTCATATCAATGGCATAATCAACTAGCGAGCAATAATAATAAATCTCGGATGACAACACTTTCTCAAAACAATCATAATAAAATATAACAAGATGGTATCTCGCTAGCCCTTTCTGAGACCGCAAAACATAAATGCAGAGCACCTCTGAAGACCAAGGACTGACTAAACATTGTAATTCATGGTAAAAGAGATCCAGTCATAGTCATACTTAATGTAAATTAATAGTAATGGATGCAAATGACAGCGGTGCTCTCCAACTGGTGCTTTTTAATAAGAGGATGATGACTCAACATAAAAGTAAATAGATAGGCCCTTCGCAGAGGGAAGCAGGGATTTGTAGAGGTGCCAGAGCTCGATTTTGAAATAGAGATAAATAATATTTTGAGCGGCATACTTTCATTGTCAACATAACAACCAAGATATCTCGATATCTTCCATGCTACACACATTATAGGTGGTTCCCAAGCAGTGGTAAAGTTTATACTCCCCCACCACCAACAAGCATCAATCCATGGCTTGCCCGAAACAACGGGTGCCTCCAACTAACAACAGTCCTGGGGGAGTTTTGTTTGCAATTATTTTGATTTGGTTTGAGCATGGGACTGGGCATCCCGGTGACCAACCATTTTCTCGTGAGTGAGGAGCGGAGTCCACTCCTCTTGAGAATAACCCGCCTAGCATGGAAGATACAGACAGACCTAGTTGATACATGAGCTATTCGAGCATACAAAACAGAATTCCATTTGAAGGTTTAGCGTTTGGCACATACAAATTTACTTGGAATGGCAACTAGATACCGCATATAGGAAGGTATGGTGGACTCATATGGAATAACTTTTTGGGGTTTATGGAAGTGGATGCACAAGCATTATTCCCGCTTAGTACAAGTGAAGGTTAGAAAGAGACTGGGAAGCGACCAACTAGAGAGCGACAATAGTCATGAACATGCATTAAAATTAATAAACATTGAGTGCAAGCATGAGTAGGATATAATCCACCATGAACATAAATATCGTGGAGGCTATGTTGATTTTGTTTCAACGACATGCGTGAACATGTGCCAAGTCAAGCCACTCGAGTCATTCAAAGGAGGATACCACCTTATCATACCACATCAGAACCATTTTAATAGCATGTTGGCACGCAAGGTAAACCATTATAAACTCCTAGATAATTAAGAATGGCATACGCAACTATAATCTCCAATTGTCATTGCAAACATGTTTCATTCATAATAGGCTGAATCAGGAATGATGAACTAATCATATTTACAAAAACAAGAGAGGTAGAGTTCATACCAGCTTCTCTCCTCTCAACCAGTCCATCATATATCGTCACTATTGCCTTTCACTTGCACAATCGAACAGTGTGGATAATAATAATAGTGCACGTGCATTGGACTAAGCTGGAATCTGCAAGCATTTAATACAAGGGAGAAGACAAGGCAATATGGGCTCTTTGTTAAATCAACAGTAATGCATGTAAAAGCCACTTCAACATTTTCATCATGGTCTTCTCCTCTCGACCCCCAAAGAAAAGAAAAGAAATAAAACTATTTACATGGGAAAGCTCCCAACAAGCAAAAGAAGAACGAGAAATCCTTTTGGGTTTTCTTTTAATTATTACTACTACAGGCATGGCAAGTAAACTAGCTAAAAGCTACAACTATTTTTTTGGTTTTTCTTAAGGTTTTTCAAACACACAAGAAGAAAGCAAGAAAACAAAATAAACTAGCATGGATAGTACAATGAAAAAGTATGTGCACCGACAACTAGAATGAGTGTGTGAACATGAATGTAATGTCGGTGAGAAATACGTACTCCCCCAAGCTTAGGATTTTGGCCTAAGTTGGTATAGTCCCATGGATCGAAGCTGCTCTCTCTGGGGAGGAGTGTCCTCTGGGTGCCACTGTTTGGCGATCTCCTCCGGATCCCACTGAGAAACTGACTGCCGATAAGGGTCAAGTGGTGGCTCAGGCTCAGGCTCTGGGACAGGTGTCGCGCTCAAGTACGCGTGAATGGCCTCCGGCAAAATGAGGTACATGCCTGAAAGTATGTTAAACAGAGAGGGTGCAGGCAAGGTAATAATCTCACAGTAATTTTTATCAAATATCAACTTATACTCAAGCATATTCTTCTTATCTTTAACAATAAAATCATGTGCTACCATACTCTTATAATCTAGAAAAAAAGGGGGCAGCAACTTTTCTTGTTTCTCATAATGCCTAATAGGTACAATAAAGTGTGTAGCAAGGCGCGAAGCAAAGATGCCACTGAAGATGGGGCCCTTTGTACGGTTCAGACTTAATCGTTTAGCAATAATAGCGCCTAAACAGAAAGTTGTATCACGAAACAAAGCATGGCGCAAAATGGCGAGGTCAGGAGCACTGAGGCCCCCACTGTTCCCGTGACTAATTAAACATCTACTAGCAAATATTGCAAAGTAATGTAGAATAGGAAAATGTATGCTAGTGATTCTTGCATCGGAGATCTTTCTCGTTTCCCATACAACAATTTCATTAATAAATCCCTCTACATCATTACGGTGTGGTTCCTCTATGCTGGCCTCAAAAGGTATCTTGCATACCCGACAAAAATCATACAGACATCTCCTTAAGCTCATCATATAAATAAAAATCCACCGAAGGTGGTGATCTCCTAGCATGGAAATGAAAATTTTGCACGAAAATATTAGTGAGGAGGAGATACTGCTCATACCGGTCATGGAGGAAGTCGGTGAGGCCTGCATTCTCAGCCAAATAATAAAAATCATCATGAATCCCAGCTGCCTTCAAGAACTCATCACAAGGCCATTCACATGGTCGAACTTCTGCAGTGCGAGGAAGATTATATTTGGGCTTCTTGTTCTCTTCACTTTGCTTATCCTTCGAGCTTCGACTCGAAGAGCCTCTCAACAATCTCTTCATCATTTTCTTTCTCTGAAATTTTCTGAAATTTTCTGAAATTTTTAGTGACTCAAAATAAAATTGAACTAAACTCAACAAAATTGATAGCAACTACTCCCACAAGTGCCTAGAGACTATATCATGCATTAGAACTACTTGGGACCAAATAAATTTGACATGCAAGATCAAGAATAGGGTCACCTAAGCAGCAAAATTTTGCAATGAATAAAGCACTAGAACAAAAACTAATTGGACCATTGGAGGAGTCACATACCGAAGAACAATTCCCCAAAGCAGTTTTGTGAGTGGAGCTTTGAGCAAGGATATTGAAAATCGCAGCAAAACGAGCTAGAACACGAGTTTGAGCTGTGTGGTGATTTTTTCTGGAGGAAGACGAAGTGTGTGGGTGCTAGAATAAGTGGAGGGGGGCCACGAGGGGCCCACGAGGCAGGGGGGCGCCCAGGGGTGGGCGCGCCCTGGACCCTCGTGGCCAGGTGGTGGCTCCCCTTGATGTGTTCTCAGAGCCAAATATACTTAAATATTCTTGAAAAAAATCATATTTCAATTTCAGGGCATTTGGAGAACTTCTATTTTTGGAGTATTTTTTTATTGCAAGGATAATTCAGAAAACAGACAACAAATACTATTTTTGCTTTATTTAATCTAAATAATAGAAAGTAAAAGGAGGGTACAGAGAGTTGTGCTTTCTAACTTCACCCATCTCATGCTCATCAAAAGGAATCCACTAACAAGGTTGATTAAGTCTTGTTAACAAACTCATTCCGAATCGCATGAAACCGGAGAATTTTCGAATAACACTAGGTTACCTCAACGGGGATATGCACGTCCCCAATAATAAGGATATCATATTTCTTCTTGACAGTAGGAAGAGGAAATTCAAAACCTCCAATAGTAATAGTTGGAATTTTTCTAATAGAATTGATACTGTGGACTTGAGGTTGTTTCCTCGGAAAGTGTACCATATGCTCATTACCATTGACATGAAAAGTGACATTGCCTTTGTTGCGATCAATAACAGCCCCTACAGTATTCAAAAAGGGTCTACCAAGAATAATAGACATACTATCGTCCTCGGTAATATCAAGAATAACAAAGTCCGTTAAGATAGTAACGTTTGCAACCACAATAGGCACATCCTCACAAATGCCGACAAGTATAGAGGTTGATTTATCGGCCATTTGCAAAGATATTTCAGTAGGTGCCAAGTTATTCAAATCAAGTCCACGATATAAAGAGAGAGGCATAACACTAATACCGGCCCCAAGATCACATAAAGCAGTTTTAACATAGTTTCTTTTAATGGAGCATGGTATAGTTGGTACTTATGGATCTCCAAGTTTCTTAGGTATTCCACCCTTAAAAGTATAATTAGCAAGCATGTTGGAAATTTCCGCTTCCGGTATCTTTCTTTTATTTATAATAATTTCCTTCATGTATTTAGCATAAGGGTTCATCTTAAGCATATCAGTCAAACGCATACGCAGAAAGATAGGTCTAATCATTTCAGCAAAGCGCTCAAAATCCTCATCATCATTTTTCTTGGATGGTTTAGGAGGAAAAGGCATGGGTTTCTGAACCCATGGTTCTCTTTCTTTACCATGCTTCCTAGCAACAAAGTCTCTCTTATTCTAACATTGATTCTTTGATTGTGGGTTATCAAGATCAACAGCAGGTTCAATCTCTACATCATTGTTATTGCTAGGTTGAGCATCAACATGAACATCATCATTAACATTATCACTGGGTTCATGTTCATCACCAGATTGTGTTTGACATCGAGAAATAGAAATATCATTGGGATTCTCAGGTGTGTCAACAACAGGTTCACTAGAAGCATGCAAAGTCCTATCATTTTTCTTTTTCTCCCTCTTAGAAGGACTAGGTGCATCAACATTAGTTCTCTGAGAATCATGCTCAATTCTCTTAGGGTGGCCCTCAGGATACAAAGGTTCCTGAGTCATTTTACCCCCTCTAGTCATAACTCTAACAACATTATCATTTTTCTTATTATTTAATTCATTGAGCAAATCATTTTGAGCTTTAAGCACTTGTTCTACTTGAGTGGTAACTATAGAAGCATCTTTACTAATAAGTTTGAGTTCACCTTTAACTCTGGACATATAATCACTCAAGTGTTCAATCATATAAGCATTGCGTTTCAATTCTCTACCAACATAAGCATTGAAGTTTTCTTGTCTAACAATAAAATTATCAAACTCATCTAAGCATTGGCTAGAAGACTTATAATGAGGAATATCACCTTCATCAAATCTATAAAGAGAATTTACCTTTACTACCTGTGTCGGGTTATCAAGACCATGTATTTCTTCAATAGGTGGTAAATTCTTAACATCTTTATCTTTAATACCTTTTTCTTTCATAGATTTCTTTGCCTCCTTCATATGTTCAGGACTGAGAAATAGAATACCCCTTTTCTTTGGAGTTGTCTTAGGAGTTGGTTCAGGAAGTGTCCAATTATTTTCATTAGTCAACATATTATTCAATAGCAATTCAGCTTGATCAACTGTTCTTTCCCTGAAAGCGCAACTAGCACAACTATCGAGGTGGTCTCTGGAAGCATCGGTTAGTCCATTATAAAAGATATCAAGTATTTCATTTTTCTTTAAAGGATGATCAGGCAAAGCATTAATTAATTGGAGAAGCCTCCCCCAAGCTTGTGGGACACTCTCTTCTTCAATTTGCACAAAATTATATATTTCCCTTAAAGCAGCTTGTTTCTTGTGAGCGGGGAAATATTTAGCAGAGAAGTAATAAATCATATCCCGGGGACTACGCACACAACCAGGATCAAGAGAATTAAACCATGTTTTAGCATCACTCTTTAATGAGAACGGAAATAAATTAAGGATATAGTAGTAGCGAGTTTTCTCATTATTAGTGAATAGGGTGGCTATATCAGTTAATTTAGTAAGATGTGCCACAACAGTTTCAGATTCATAGCCATAAAAAGGATCAGATTCAACCAAAGTAATTATCTCAGGGTCGATAGAGAAATCATAATCCTTATTGGAAATATAGATAGGTGAAGTAGCAAAAGCAGGGTCATATTTCATTCTAGCATTCAAAGATTTTTCTTTCAGCTTAGCTAATAATTTCTTAAGATCATATCTATCATTGCAAGCAAGAAAGTCTCTGGCAGTTTCTTCATCCATAACATAACCCTCAGGCACAATAGGCAATTCATATCTAGGGGAGGAATCTTCATCATCACTTTCATCAATATTATCAGTTTCAATAATTTCATTCTCTCTAGCCCTAGCAAGTTGTTCATCAAGAAATTCACCTAGTGGCACAGTATTATCAAGCATAGAAGTAGTTTCATCATAAGTATCATGCATAGCAGAAGTGGCATCATCAATGACATGTGACATATCAGAATTAATAGCAGAAGCAGGTTTAGGTGTCGCAAGTTTACTCAAAACATAAGGAGAATCAAGTGCACAGCTAGATGGCAGTTCCTTACCTCCCCTCGTAGTTGAGGGATAAATCTTGGTTTTCTCGTCTTTCAAGTTCCTCATAGTGACCAGCAGATATAAATCCCAAGTGACTCAAAGAATAGAGCTATGCTCCCCAACATGGCGCTTGAGAAAATAGTCTTGATAACCCACAAGTATAGGGGATCACAACAGTTTTCGAGGGTAGAGTATTCAACCCAAATTTATTGATTCGACACAAGGGAGCCAAAGAATATTCTCAAGTATTAGCAGTTGAGTTGTCAATTCAACCACACTTGGATAACTTAATATCTGCAGCAAAGTATTTAGTAGCAAAGTAGTATGGAAGTAACGATAACAGTGGCAAAGGTAACAGTAGCAGTTTTGTAGTAATTGTAACAGTGGCAACGAAAAAGTAACTAAGCAAGGATCAATATGTGAAAAGCTCGTAGGCATTGGATCAATGATGGATAATTATGTCGGATGCGATTCTTCATGCAATAGTTATAACATAAGGTGGCACAGAACTAGCTCTAGTTCATCAATGTAATGTAGGCATGTATTCCAAATATAGTCATACGTGCTTATGGAAAAACATCTTTTGTCCTACCCTCCTGTGGCAGTGGGGTCCTATTGGAAACTAAGGGATATTAAGGCCTCCTTTTAATAGAGTACCAGACCAAAGCATTAACACTTAGTGAATACATGAACTCCTCAAACTACGATCATCACCGGGAGTGGTCCCGATTATTGTCACTTCGGGGTTACCGGATCATAACACATAGTAGGTGACTATTGACTTGCAAGATAGTATCAATAACTCACATATATTCATGAAAACATAATAGGTTCAGATCTGAAATCATGGCACTCGGGCCCTAGTGACAAGCACTAAGCATAGCAAAGTCATAGCAACATCAATCCAGAACATAATGGATACTAGGGATCAAACCCTAACAAAACTAACTTGATTACATGATAAATCTCATCCAACCCATCACCGTCCAGCAAGCCTATGATAGAATTACTCACGTACGGCGGTGAGCAACATGACATTGGTGATGGAGGATAGTTGATGATGATGACAGCGACGGATTCCCCTCTCCGGACCCCGAAACGGACTCCAGATCAGCCCTCCTGAGAGAGATTAGGGCTTGGCGGCGGCTCTGTATCGTAAAACGCGATGAATCCTTCTCTCTGATTTTTTCTCCCCGAACGTGAATATATAGAGTTGGAGTTGAGGTCGGTGGAGCACCAGGGGGCCCACGAGGCGGCGCCCGAGGCGGCGTGCCCCCACCCTCGTGGACAGGGTGTGGGCCCCTGGTCTTGATTCTTTCGCCAGTATTTTTTAAAAATTCTAAAAATATTCTCCGTGAAGTTTCAGGTCATTCCGAGAACTTTTATTTCTACACAAAAATAACACCATGGCAATTCTGCTGAAAACAACGTTCCATTCAAATCATGCAAGCTAGAGTCCAAAACAAGGGCAAAAGTGTTTGGAAAAGTAGATACTATGGAGACGTATCACAGGCGACGAAATCCTACCTCGGGGTCCGGCAACGGCGGTGGGGACGTGGGTCACCGAGATTACAGATCGAGAGACCCACGCCCGGCGATGGCTCGCTAGCTTCCACACGGCCGGGCTCGCGGCCATGGAGTACGACCGCTGGCAGGTCCGCTACCACAACGCGGCGACTAGGCTCAATTTCCCCTTCAACACATGTCTGGTCCACCTCGTTCCGCCGGAGCCAGGGGTGGTGAGCTTGGCTATGGCACGGGAGGACTGTGAGGCGTGGGAGCGCCTCGAGGCTGAGGCCGCCGACAAGGCCTACATGCAAGAGCTCCACCGGCAGCACCCGGAGCTCGTGGAGGCGGAGCGGGCGATCTTTGCCGGTGCGGAGGGCGGCGAGGTTATCGCGCTCTCCTCCGATGACGAGGTCAAAGGCAGCGAGGATGGCGGCGCCGATGGCAGCGAGGTTATCACGCTCTCCCCTGATGACAAGGTCGAAGGCGGCGGTGACGGTGGCTCGGAGGGCGTCGAGGTGGGCCCCGAGGACGAGGAGATTGACGTCTACGAGTGGAGGAGTGCCTTCCCCAACGACCCTGATGACGGTACTGGCCCGGACCCTGCTCGCGGCACATCGTACATGACGAGGAAGGATTGGCTCGACCTCTACTTCGACCGAAAGTAGTTTAGCTTAGTTTAAATTTATGTTTTATGTTCAGTTATGCAAAACTATCTATGTTTATGTTTGAATGCATGCTACTTTCGATTGAACCTACTTTGAACTTGATCAAATTGAAGTTTACAACCTTAAGTTTAGGTGATCGACTAGAAAAGGCCAAAAATTGCTGGAGTATATATATATATATATATATTATATATATATCCACTAAGGGTTTTAGTCCTTTAACTTTTTAAGGATCGCCTAGAGATGTCCTTATGACTTGTTTATTTCAGTTCTTCACAATGTGATGCTCTATATGTGCAACTATTTGCCGTGCGATTCAATTTCATCAATAACAGTTTCAACAATACCACTATGAATTACGATATTTGGTTCTTTATTAAGGATATTGTAGTTAACATGCCTTTTCGTTTTTCAATTGTTGTTTAGCAACATGCATTGTCTTGAATGACTAAATATGCAATCCTGTGCTACATAGCAACAAGGAAGAGTGTCACCTTAATGTTCTGATGATGTCTAGATATATATGTAATAAAATCTTATATAATGGGATGGATGGAGTGTTGTACTACATCATTTTCAATTGTTGTTTAGCTTCTAATATTACCTTGGTGCTTTTAGGTACATATATCATTGCCAAAGATCCACACTTCGACCCTTTCTGCGTATGGGGCAATGAGATATTCATGAACCAGCATCAAGTGAGTAAACTGATAAAGATTGTTATTAAAATGGGTCAAAAGATGTCAATTGAACTATTTGTTTACACTTTATGCAAGACAACAGTGAACTGCAAGATGGTAAGTAAGAACCCTGCAGCCTTCTTTTTACTGCCCGTAATGAGTTGTGTTAGATGACAATATCTGAATATTTTTTCTTTTGCAGTGGATCCTGAAGCAGTTTCCTCATGATTACCTCTCAAACTACATGATTGGCGGCCGGCCATCACAAGGGGTTGGACTAGAGTCCTGCATGCCTTCTGCATCCAGGAGAGCACAATAGGGCCATTCCGCTTCATCTTGTTCAGCAACTGGAATGTCTGTCGCCTCTTTCTTTACCATCTGTAATAGAACCCTGGTACATCATTCTTTATTTGGTGCTTATGTAATTCTTAAACATATGTACCTGTGAATCGAATAATGCATTGGTTGTTTGAACCTGATGGATATGAATAAAGCTATAGCCTACTTTCAAGTTGAAATTAGGTACAATTTTAAATAGCAGCAATTAAATTAGGGCAAAATTACGTTGTGCAGGTCATTACGGCACACACGGTTGCTAAAACACAAACGTTTGCGATATACACCATAATCCGAGACGGTTCACAGAGAGGAAACGTGTGCAAGCATGCACACAGTTGCCATTTGGAAAGCGTGTGTGATGTCAGACACTATCACATACTGTGCGGGAAAACTAAATGTGTGTGATTATCTACCCATCGTACACGGTTTATAATCATGAACTGTTTGTGATGTGCCAGGCATCGTAAAACTCCCGTGCCTAGAATCTGCCTGGAAAACTCCGTGCTCGGAATCTGCCTGGTTTTAGGCGGAACCACAAAACTCCGACTGCGATGGCAATGCGAGCACAAACGAGTAGCAAGGATGAAGCGTTTGGGGTATTCGAGATATCGGAAACGGTTATATAGGGACAACTGTATGCATCAAGGCTCCCTATCCCCGACAGTTTCTGGGTCGTGTGGGAAGTACCCCCCTATCGCGCACACTCACTTGGTGACGGTTCCAAATGCCGTCACGGAAAGGGGTAAAAAAACCGTTTGTTTAGGACCAATGCGCACCAGTGATGGTACCTAGCATAATCTTGACCATGTAATCTAATCATGGCATGAATATTCAGACACGAGTGATTCAAAGCAATAGTCTATCATTTGACATTAAGACAACAATACTTCAAGCATACTAATAAAGCAATCATGTCTTTTCAAAATAACATGGCCAAAGAAAGCTTATCCCTACAAAATCATATAGTCTGGCTATGCTCCATCTTCACCACACAAAATATTCAAATCATGCACAACCTCGATGACAAGCCAAGCAATTGTTTCATACTTTTGATGTTCTCAAACCTTTTCAACTTTCATGCAATACATGAGCGTGAGCCATGGATATAGCACTATAGGTGGAATAGAATATGATGGCGGAGGTTGTGTGGAGAAGACAAAAAGGAAGATGCCCATCAATTGATGTTAATGCGAGGAGTAGGGATTGCCATGCAACAGATGCACTAGAGCTATAAGTGTATGAAAGCTCAAATTGAAACTAAGTGGGTGTGCATCCAACTTGCTTGCTCATGAAGACCTAGGGCATTTGAGGAAGCCCATCGTTGGAATATACAAGCCAAGTTCTATAATGAAAATTCCAACTAGTATATGAAAGTGATAACTCAAGAGACTCTTTATATGAAGGACATGGTGCTACTCTGAAGTACAAGTGTGGTAAAAGGATAGTAACATTTTCCCTTCTCTCTTTCTCTCATTTTTTTCTCTTTTTTTTATAGGCTTCTTTGGCCTCTCCCCCTTTTTTGGGGATTTTTTGGCCACTTTTATTTTGATAACCTCACATGGGACAATGTTCTAATAAGATGATCATCACACTTTTATTTACTTACAACTCAATATCTAGAACAAAGTATGACTCTATATGAATGCTTCCAGCGGTGTACCGGGATGTGCAATGATCTAGCGTAGCAATGACATCAAAAAACGGACAAGCCATAAAAACACCATGCTAGCTATCTTACGATCATGCAAAGCAATATGACAATGAACGCTCAAGTCATGTATATGATGATGACCGAAGTTGCATGGCAATATATCTCAGGATGGCTAGGGAAATGCCATGATAGGTAGGTATGGTGGCTGTTTTGAGGAAGATATAAGGAGGCTTATGTGTGATAGAGCGTATCATATCACGGGGTTTGGATGCACCGGCGAAGTTTGCACCAACTCTCGAGGTGAGAAAGGTCAATGAACGGTACCGAAGAGGCTAGCAATGATGGAAGGGTGAAAGTGTGTATAATTCATGGACTCAACATTAGTCATAAAGAACTCACATACTTATTGAAAAAATCTATTAGTCATCAAAACAAAGTACTACGCGCATGCTCCTGATTCGTCTCCGTCGTATCTATAATTTTTTATCGTTCCATGCCAGTATTCTACAACTTTCATATACTTTTGGCAACTTTTTATACTATTTTTGGGACTAACATATTGATCAAGTGCCCAGTGCCAGTTCCTGTTTGTTGCATGTTTATGGTTCATAGAAACCCAATATCAAACGGAGTCCAAAAGGGATAAAAACGGACAGAGAATTATTTTAGAATATTTATGATTTTTGGGAAGTAAAATCAACGCGAGACGGTCCGAGGGGGCCACAAGGCAGGGGGCGCCCCCCAGGGGGGCAGGCGCGCCTTGGACCCTCGTGGGCACCCCGTAAGGCAGTTGACGCTCTTCTTTTGCCGCAAGAAAGCTAATTTTATGAGAAAAATCTGGGCGAAAGATTCAACCCAATCGGATTTATGGATCTCCGGATATAAAAGAAACGGTGAAAGGGCAGCAGAAGGGAACGCAGAAATAGAGAGAGACAGAGAGACAGATCCAATCTCGGAGGGGCTCTCGCCCCTCCCACGCCATGGAGGCCAAGGACCAGAGGGGAAACCCTTCACCCATCTAGGGAGGAGGTCAAGGAAGAAGAAGACGAAGCGGCCCCCTCTCCCCTTCTCTCTTTCGGTGGCGCCGGGAGCCGCCCGTGGCCATCATCATCACCGCAATCTTCACCAACAACTTCACCGCCATCATAACCAACTCTTCCCCCCTCTATGCAGCGGTGTAACCTCTCTCTTACCCGCTGTAATCTCTACTTAAACATGGTGCTCAACGCTATATATTATTTCCCAATGATGTATGGCTATCCTATGATGTTTGAGTAGATCCGTTTTGTCCTATGGGTTATTTGATGATCAAGATTGGTTTGAGTTGCATGTTTTATTATTGGTGCTGTCCTATGGTGCTCTCCGTGTCGCGCAAGCATGAGGGATCCCCGCTGTAGGGTTTGCAATATGTTCATGATTTGCTTATGGTGGGTGGCGTGAGTGACAGAAGCACAGACCCGAGTAAGTAGGTTGTTTGCGTATGGGATAAAGAGGACTTGATGCTTTAATCCGATGGTTGGGTTTTACCTTAATGATCTTTAGTAGTTGCGGATGCTTGCTAGAGTTCCAATCATAAGTGTATATGATCCAAGTAGAGAAAGTATGTTAGCTTATGCCTCTCCCTGAAATAAAAATGCAATAATGATTACCGGTCTAGTTATCGATTGCCTAGGGACAAATAACTTTCTCGTAACAAAAAACTCTCTATTAAAACTAATTTAGTTGTGACTTTATCTAAACAGCCCCTACTTTTTATTTACGCTCTCTTTATATACTTGCAAACCTATCGAAAAACACCTACAAAGTACTTCTAGTTTCATACTTGTTCTAGGTAAAGCGAACGTTAAGCGTGCCTAGAGTTGTATCGGTGGTCGATAGAACTTGAGGGAATATTTGTTCTACCTTTAGCTCCTCGTTGGGTTCGACACTCTTACTTATCTAAAGAGGCTACAATTTATCCCCTATACTTGTGGGTTATCAAGACCTTTTTCTGGCATCGTTGCCGGGGAGCAATAGCGTGGGGTGAATATTCTCCCGTGTGCTTGTTTGCTTTATCACTAAGTAATTTTATTCACAATTCTTAGTTGTTTTCTATCTTTAGTTATGGGTAGGAAACGCAAAATACCAAAAAAATAGTTGTACCTACTGAACTAATGGTTGAAGAACCACTCAAAATCTATCACACTCCTGAAGCTTATTACTTGGATCATCTTCGATCCCTTTGTGCTCGTGTTGAAACCCCAACTAGCTTAGTTGAGGGCAAATCTTTAGATGAGCATGCTTGTTATGTGTGACATCGCATATTTGAAAAAGGGAAACTTTTACTGGGTCAAATTCATCGTTTGCAATGCTATGCTTGGAATTTATGTGAAATATATGATTTTACTTGTTGTTCTGAAAACCCTAAGAAACACCTTCCCTATCAATGTGATTTTAGTGAGAATGGAATCGTATCTTCATATGCTAAGGGTGTTTATAGTTACTATGATGTTCAACAAATTGAAGAATTTGTTGCTTTTAAGGGTGCTTATGAAATTTCTTCTTTGATTGAGAAGTATGATGCTACTCTTTACAAATCTGAAAATTTTGCCATACATAAATATTGCTATGATAATTATGCTTCTAATGCTTATGTTAAACCATATATTGAGGACTCCTCCGCTGTCCAAGAAGAGATTAATATTTTGCAGGAGTCTATGGAAGAAGAAATTGATGAAACTGTGAGCTCATTGGATGAAAAAGATGATGAGGAGAGCGAAGAACAAAAGGAGGAAGAGCGGATTAGCTACCCGTGCCCACCTTCTAATGAGAGTAACTCTTCAACTCATACATTGTTTAATTTCCCTTCGTGCTTACAGAAGGATGATTGCTATGATGACTGTTATGATCCTGTTGATTCTCTTGAAATATCCCTTTTTGATGATGCTTGCTATGCTTGTGGCCAAGATGCCAATATGAATTATGCTTATGGAGATGAACATGCTATAGTTCCTTATGTTAAACATGAAATTGTTGCTATTGCACTGTAACATCCCAAATTTTCAATTTGGAATGTTATACATAGAGCATCATTGCATATCATAATTTTTCGTTGCATTTTTGCTCGATCCTAGAAATTCTACACAACTCAAGGACCCACAGAGAGAGTTGGGGATTTCGTTATCTTCATATTTGAGTTTTCTCAAATTTTGAAAATAGGATCATTTGATTTTAATTATTTTATCTTTAATTATTTCTACTATCAAAATATGAGAGAGGGAATAAAATGACTTTCCCAAAATAAAGAAATAATGAAGATTTAATAATAAAATCAAATAAGATTTTATTTTGGAGTTTTTCGCCTTTTTATTAGAATTTAGGAAAAATGCACGTTTTTCAAAATTGCATTTAGGCCCCAAATAAATGTTCACTAAATCCGGCTTGATTTTAGAAGCCGGGGAAAATTTATTTCGGGATTTTTGGAGTCCGTTTAGTATTTCTTTTTGTTTCCGCGCATAACTATTTAAAAAACGCGCACCGCCTTACCGGGCCGTACCCGAGCGGGACTCCGCTCGGGGGCGCCTTTATAAGCGCGGCCGCCCGAGCCGCCTGCCCACCCGAGCACCCGAGCCCGCCCCGCTTAAACCCTAACCCGCCATTGCCGCCGTCATGCGCCAAGACGCCGCCCGAGGTTCGCCACGCCTCGATTTCCTCACGGTTTTCTTCGGGTTTTATTTTCGGTTTTTTTATTTTTTTTTATTATTATTATTTTTTGTTTATTTTATTTTTTTTCTTTTTCGGTTTCGGTTAATTAACGAACGTCCGTTCGTTAACCCGTTCGTCGTTTTTCTTTTTCTCTGATTTAATCCGCGATTTTTC